>FXXK01001427.1:2500-77539 GCA_900184695.1 Betula pendula | reverse complement strand
GTAATTTTCAGTTTAACCCGATCCGGTTGGGCTTTAGACTCATGATCTGGGTTGGAAGTCCCTTTTCCGTTTTTCTTTTGCTTGATCTGTCCAGTTCTTTGAAAACTGGACTAGATTTAAGTTTCTTAGTCTGTTCAGTTTCTTTGGAAGCTGGACTCGATATAAGTACATAGGAGTATTCGTACTTCTGATGGTTTTTTCCATCTTATTGGGCCGCAGCTTTAATTTGCCGCATTCCCACATTACTTTCACCTTCCTGGTGCTCCTCCGATATTGTGAGGTTCTTGTCGTTTGTCTGGATTGGGTTGTCTCGTCGTTTAATTTGTTGTCTTTTAGCTTTTGTTACTCTTTGTAATTTGTTGTTCGTTAAATGTAAGGTTGCAGTTCGACAAAAAAAAAAAAAACTATTTTTTATGGAAGGTATTTTACTTCATACAAAGTGAGCTATAGGACACAAAGATCATATATATTCTTATTTTTTGTTTTTAGATTTTTGCAAAGCATATAAAAATATCTTATAAGAGAAAATGATGGAGAAACTACACAATAAGTAGGTTATAGAATGTACTTGGGTTTATCGAGTTATTGGTCATTTTAGGTCATTACATGATGTACTTATAGTCTTAAAAGTAGGGGTGTTCAAAAACACCAAGCACCCAATGGAAACAGATCTAAATTGACCAAAATCAGTCTGTTTTTCATCCAGGGATGGCAGCTGCTTGGAAGATGTGCACCTTACTGGAGGTTGGATTAAGAGGATCAGTTTTCTGACCAAAATAGCCAGTGCAATTTGAAAATTAACTCCCCAATAGGAGTGACCTACCCGCCTGGCTTGTATTGCCACACCAACTTCCCTATTGTCTAATCAAGAAAACATTAGATCCACGAAGAGTCCAGTTGGTGCAATGTTATTGAGTCCAGCCAGTGCAATTTGAAAATTAGAACAATTGGCTTTAGTGTCGTTTTTGTAATATAATCAATGACAATAAAAATGTACTCTAGCTTCTCTCCATGTAAGGGTGTAGAAGAAGGATTCACTATGACCTGTGTAGTTTGTTTGGATGGCATTCACATGAAAGCCTTGATCATAGGCTTGACCTTTTCAGTAGCCTTGATGATGCTCAGAAACAAAAGTCCAATAAAAAGCTCTTATCCGTAGCAAACAGCAAGATCACCCCACTTAAGAGTAACCCATTTCAGCTTGCCATGCATCTCTCAGAAATTTCATCTCTAGTGATAATGGATGGCCTTCCAGATTTTTTTTCTTCTAAGCAGGTTGCTTCCAGCTTGGTTATTGGGAAATACTACAAACTTTTACTATCTTCCAAAAAGTCCCACCCCCCTCTCTGCCACGGTGCCGCCTTCCTGCCCCATGGTCCATCCCCATGTTGGTAACCAGTAGTCCCAAAAGCATAAGTTGTCAAAAAGTATGGCAACAATGTATATTAAGCACACCATATGGTAATAAATAACATTGTCAAACAAAACCACTTAATGTCTCACATGAAGATTGTGTAAAGAACTTTCAAAGTAGGCTGAATATATTTAAATCAAGAAACCAGATTATAAATAGACATAAAAAGAAAAGGAAGCAGGTCAACAGTTAATACAAGTAGCAAATTTAGATTTTTGTATAAGACCATAAAATAACTAAGGTGCATGGTTGGTCAGTTTGCCTATCAAGAGAAAGGGAGGGACAGTTAAACTATAGGCAACATAAGGCATATACCTATTGAATCAAGGTGTATTAAAAAGTGTTAAGTATGCAAAATAGCATGAAACTTCACCACTATGCGTAAGCAGACTCCTGATCTTATAAGCCCTGGGGTATTCTAAGGCCATGTTGCGATTAAGTGAGCCTCAACGTTGCTTCTAAAGTAATAGTTATGAGGTTTACTACATGAAGACTGCAACAGCTTTTGGTTGATGGTGATTTGTTATTGTAAACTTGTTTCCTGGTATCTTGGTCCAGTGTAAGTTCTTCAATGAGCAAATTATGTGCTACTTAATTTGTGTTATAGACAATTCTATTTGCCAATTAAATATACATTTTGATTCGGTTACTTTGTTGATGAATGATCTACTTTTGAAATATTCAGGATCTAAACTTCTAATCCGTGAACTTACTTCTATATTTGACGGATCAGCTAGGGTGAAAGCACAACCCCAGGATGACTCTAAAGCTACCTTAGCTCCAAAGGTACCACTGTGTGATTTGTGTCATACTAGAAATAGAACTAGGAGTACTATCTTGCAATATTTTATAGCGATACTTTGAGGTGTAACTTGCATAAAATGATGTGGTGCCCTTGTTGTTTTGGCTACAAAGTCTTTTAACTCTGTAGGCAGAACTTGGTGACAGTGTGTGTGCGCGCTCAATGATTCACATTTTTCTCTTTGTGCGAATCCCATGTTTCTCTCCAGAAGGTGGTTTTGCTTTTAATAATATCAAAACTCACAAGTGAATATGGGATTTGGCGCCTTTGTATGATTTGTGCTCAATGATTCACATTTTTCTCTTTGTGCAAATCCCATGTTTCTCTCCAGAAGTTGGTTTTGCTTTTAATAATATCAAAATTCACAAGTGAATATGGGATTTGGCGCCTTTGTATGATGTAGCATATAGCATTGAGCCGCAAATCCAATCCTAAGAATTTGAATATTTTAGTAAACAAGGTGGAACTAGAGAGAAACTAACCCTTATATGTTTCTGAATTATCTAGACGTTGATGTACCTCTGCAGCATATTAAGTTGGTCAAATATTTTATGTTCTGTGACATTCAATTGGTAAAAGATTACTCACATTAGGTTTTCCTGCTTTATGCAGATAAGTCCTGAAGAGTCGTGGCTATCTTTTGATGAAGAAGCTCTAGTCCTACATAATAAGGTAAGCTCTTTCTTATTGAGTCCAACCATGCAGTCATGACATACAACCTTCCCAGGTTCGTGCATTTGCAGGATGGCCTGGAACTCGAGCTAAGATTGTAGTTATTGACAAGAAAAATGGTCTCCAGAACATCATAGAGCTTAAAATTATCACTACAAGAGTTTGCGGTCATAGAAATATTCAGGGCAATGAAGTTGATGACATTACTTTGGTCGAGGGTGCCTTGGTATTTCCATGTGGAGGGAGCACGGCACTTGAGGTATGCTTCATAATTTCTATAACCATATTATCTTTGAGTCTCTATTTGTTTATATTTATTTTTTACTTTGGTTGTTTGGATGGCATATTAGTATATGTTTTCTTTTTCTCAGTAAATGCCATCTGGTGTATAATAAGCTGTTAGGTGATGTCTTTTGGTCTACCAAGCATGTATTGGACTTGCATTTCGCCCTAAAACCTAATATTTGGAACATTGATATACACTATATGTATGTACATATACAAACAAGAAAACCAATATCAACATGTATCCTATAAATATATATTCACAGTCAACCTGCAATATTTATAGGTATACCGTATATATTCAAATGGAAAACATTTGAAGCGAAAGAGAATATTCTGTTGGCATCTTCAATACGACAAACGCATACCAGTCACTCTTTATGACTTGCTGATTTTGTTTCTTTGGTAACGCCACCAGGTTTTGGAACTTCAACTTCCTGGGAAGAAGGTGTATAGTGCGTCTGCCTTTTGGAATGGCTTGCGAGGTCAGAAGCTGAAAAAGTTATGACAAAGGGATCATTTTTATTTAGGCGGCATTTAAGATTTAGGTTGAGGTTTAAGTTAGGAATTTTCAATTCATGTACAACTACACGCAAACTTTCAGCTGCAATTGATATTGAAATTTCGTTTAAACAAGAGCTACATTGGAGACTTTATATATGTACTTGTGCTATTCATGTTTTCTTTTGAGTATACTAATATTACTATAAAAAGTTTCACATTGGGGGATATGACTCACTTTTGTTGAGTGGGTGGATTATAAGATGCTCATGACTTTAAGTTTCACATTGGTCCTTAATTAGGTAAGACCGAGGTTTATAGGTGATTCTAGGGATCAACTCCAATTGTAATTGTTGGGGAATAAAATAAGTTTCGGGCCCAACATTAGAAGCCTAAAAGATCTACAAAATGGCCCAAAGCCCATGAAGCCTTCTCGTGATCCAGCAATTGATAAAGGCTTGTAGGTATGAGCTGGATCGCCAAAATTCGGCTAAAGGGCCCCACCTTGAACAGAGCATGCGGGACTTGGGAAACGTGAGCCAGAAACCCGAACCACAAGCTACCCCAAAGTCGTGGTCCTCGAAAAAATACATACCTCAGGAGAGATCTGCATTTAATGAAGGTATATTTGCGTAATGCCTCGAAGGCTATCCTGTGACAACTCACCTAATCCTAGAAAGATGCACAAGCCGTCGCATGGAGGATTTAGACCATGTTTTAGCAGGTTTTAAGCATTCAAGTCGCATTGATGTGATAGATGTCAACAACAAACATGGTGTGAAAGTTTCATTGGAAGTGACTATTGAAAGCAGGTGGGGTCCATTTGAAAATAAGTGGCCCACATCGTTGTTAAGAGAGAGAGAGAGTCTAAGGACTTGTGAAAATTCCATCAATTCCTAATAGAGGAGAATAATATAAAAGAAAAAGACATTTTAAGGCAAAGGTAACGAGAAATTCATCAAGCATTTTTATCAGTTAAAATTCCTAGAACAGATTATCAATATATTTGACTTAAGCATCGAAACTATCTCCTACCCGCCCGCTCCGACAAGTTCTGAGCTTATCTTTTTTCTTCTTTCAGGATCTTAAAGTCTCAGACCGAAAACTGTCCTAATAGTAAACAAATTAGTTCTTTTAGAGTGATAGCACAAATGTAACTAGTGTTTTTCTTAGAGCGTCACTTATTCTAAAGAAGAAAAATCTTTAACAATGTAGTGAAACGCTTCCTCATTACTACTCATAACTATTTTAACGCCTCTTGAAGCATCAACTTCATTATAGTTGATGTGGATTCTTTGTTCAAAATTGAACTGGCAGAATTACTTTCTAGTTGTTTATGTTGCAGCACCATCATTGGACATCCTGCATCCTATAACGCTTAATCTATAAAATCAGTCGGTTCTGGTCCACTGATGGGGGGTGATCCAACATCTTAATTATGGTCCAGATAAGCAGGCATGGATGCCGCGTTTTTGGCACAAAGCAATCAAAATGGTTCTTTTTGAAGGAGAAAACGTAGCCGTTTGCTCGTTACCATGCTCAAATTCTGGTAATCATTATCGTATTTGCTAAATTTTATACAACAATTCACTAATAGACGTATGACATGTTATACAGAAATCTAAAAAAAAAATTAAAAAAAAAAAAAAAGAAGAGAGTGATGCTCCTGAGGAGCGTTACATAGTTGCTTAGCTTTCCTTAAGAGTTATTTGCCCCCACCAATTTTGATTAATAGGTGTGCACTGAGTTGTAGCAAATATTTCTGAAGGATACAATGGAGCCCAAAGAATATCAAAAGTTTAATTGCATTTTGCACAAAAATTAAACTAAATCAGAAAACCCTCAAAATTTTTATTTTAGATTTGAGAAGAAAAGGGATGAAAAGTTCTATGGTGACCACCATAAACTTCAGGGCATCCACAGGCCGAACTCTGCTGGAAAATCATGCTTGGCTGCTGTTGGACAGCACAAAAGTTTTGCAGTATATAGTCTAAAAAGAAATCTGAAAATTGAGCAATAGCTCATAATTCAGGAGATTCTCTTTCGGAACTTTATTTATTTATTTATTTTTCATTCTCTTTCGGAACTTAAAGAGCTTCTTTGAACTTTCTAGAGTTGATGACTGACAATCATACAATATTTTAGACGTTTAAAAATTAGCCTTTGGCACACCCGATGCCTATGCTAGAAGCCTAGAAGTAGAACAAAGTAAAAATATTTCTAAATCAAAGAAGAAAAGAAGAAAAAAAAAATAGTATTTACATGAGAGAGATAGGATTAGGGGGTACCCTAATCTATATTATTATACCCCGATAACTCATCATTACTTAGTTTGATGAGTTAAGAAAATAATTTCAAGAGATATTTTTCAAAATTATTACTACTCATTATGAGAACTCATCATCAGTTCATATAAATGTGGGTGTGTCTGTGATCAACTTCTACATACCTATACTTTATAGATATTAATGATGATGTGAATTTCGATTGTTTGCCAAATAAGAAAATGAAGAAATAACAAAAACAAAAAATCTGGAACTCCATAACATGCTTACAAATCAAAATAAAGATTATCTAGAAAAAAAAAATTAAAATAAAGATTAAAACTCTAAGTTGTTCCAAGTTAAGATTGGAATGTTTATATCTATCATAATGGAAAATGCACACAGAAAAGTCTTCTTTTTTTACCAGCAAATATCATCGGCGGCCCAAACCCGGGGGAGGGGGAATTGTCAGGCTACTTAAAAAAATTAGAAAGGTTTCATTTACTCATGAACTGTCATGTCATGACTTTTGTAATGACACCTTTAAAGTTTAAAAGTTTGTAATGTGGGTATTCGATGTTTCAAGCCCTTTTATTTTAATCACCTCCCATGTTAGAATTTTATAGAAAGTCCTAATGAAATAAGCAAAAATGATCAAAATACCATAGTTTATAAAATAATTTTTTTTTTAAAAAAAAAGGAAGAAGATAAAAGTGAAGAAAAAAAAAAACCCATAGCCAGCCGCAAGTCTCAACTAGCTAATCCCATGGCTAGGGCGTAGGTCATCTTTTTATTTATTTTTTATTTTTTTAATTAACGTTGCTCGCCTACTTTCCTTGAAATTGGACTAACTGTACTCGTTTACCTTAAGACATACGTATATTTGTATTTTTATAAATTTTACATAGATGTAAGGGACATTTTATTTGTTAGCTGTTTGAGTTAATGAAAAGCTCTAACGGTATGGGTGATTGAAAGGGGTTGAAATATCGGACACCCAGATTGCAAACTTTAAAACTTTGGAGACAACATTACAAAAGCTATGACAATTTGGAGGGTAAGTAATGTTTCTCCCAAAAAAGGCAAAAAAAAAAAAAAAAAACTTTTTTATATAAATAAAAAATGCCCGGTTCTTTCTAATTCAAAATAATGTATCTTCCACTTAGTCAATTATTTTTTCTTTATTTAGTTGCTTCCTTTCCAAAATACGCATAGAAAAATTATTACTTTAGGTAAGTTAAAGTGGTTCCCCCCTCCCAATTCATAATAATGCCTCTCCCACTTAGCCACTTAGGTCAACTACGTTTTTTTCTTTTTTCTTTTTTATTTAGTTTCCCCCTCTCCAAAATGCACTCATGAAAAATTATATTTATTTATTTTTATTTTTTTGCATTTTTCATGTAGTGGTCCTATTCAAAAAACACACACATAAAATATTTAATCTTATGCGTTTGGATGATGCCGCCAAAAAAAAAGTATTTAACTTCTTTTCTATTTGATATACCACAACATTTTTTTACACTACGCGGATTTTTAGAATTCGGAATGAAAATTAGGATTAAAAAAAAAAAAAAAGGTATTCATAAAACTTCTTGAAAATTTTCAGATATGTTGTCCAAATTTCACATGAATATATTTTCTCAATTTACTCTTAAGTAATCAATTTATCTTGCTAAATTTTTATATTTGGATTATTCTTTTAAGTTAATGTGTTGATGAATATATAGACATTCCTTATATATTTTAATTTTACAAAATATATATTTGTAGTTAATGTGCTAATGAATATATAAACATTTCAAAATATAAGAAATTGTCAAAAAATACTAAATAAATTAACAGAAAAAATTACAAGTTACATTTATATGTTTTAAACGATAATTAAAATTTTTCATTTTTCATTTATTTTGTTACTTATATTATTTAATATTTTTGGAAATCAATTTATTTCATCTCTTTCTTTTAACTTTGCCTCTTTTGAACTAAAATCGTGGCTATTCCACTATCAATAATCAAATGAAGTACTAATTTTCCTCAAAGTGGTCTCAAATTAACAACTTATCATATTCCTTTAGCTGAGTTTTATCATCTTCTATTTTTCAAATATTTAGAAAATACCAAATTAGGATGGTGATCGAATCAAAAGATTACGATTTTGAAAAGAAAAGAAAAACATTTAATGGGATCAAATGGTTTTAGTACGATTGACAACAATTATAGTTGGACTAAAAGCAAAAGAGAGAATGGAATAACTCTTTTTGATATAAACCAATGGACATTATTATTGCATATTTTCAAATGAGAAATCCTTTTTTTTTTCCGTCAATCTACATGCATATTTATTTCAAATCCATCATTAATATTGAATATATAGAACTCACAGATTCAATGATAAATTTAAAAAGAAATGGGTAAAAGATAGATAAGAGATGAAAGAGTACTAGCATGTCTCTTTTCAAATAAGAGAAGGAAAAATTATGTTGTTCGATCTCCCTTGATGAAATTATCTCGGATCTCCTTGATTTCAGTTTAACATCGATTGATCTCCTTTAAACTGGAAAACATTATAATTCAATCATTCTTTCCATTTCAAGTAAAATAGATAGAATCTATTTTATGGTTCATATTAGATTTCACATATTTAATGATTTATATGTTACTAAATGATAAATGTTACCATATTATTTAATATTTGCAAATGATGTAACACCATATACATTGCTATGATGCAACAAAACAAAATCTCGATTACGAAATGGATCCTCTTTGTTTCACCTTTTTCATCACCCTCAAGATACTAATTTGAATATTTTTACTAACGTAAATATAAAAATCAAATTATTTAAGGGTCATAAAATATTTTTGTCTTTTAAAGTGTAATTACTAAAAATTTTATATTTAGACTCCGTTTGTTTCGATGTAAAACGTTTTCCGACATAAAATATTTTCAATTATTTTTCAAAAAAATATTTTTCGATGTTTGACATTTACAAAAAATCACAATTTTTTATTTTATTTTATTTATATAGATATATTTTTTCATTCAATTCTGTTAACCTATAAAAAGTATTTTGCTTTTTGTGAGAGAGAACATAATTTTTAAAAATTAAGAATCAATGGTCCAATAAATTTTTTTTCTTTTGGATAATACTTTTTTTTTTCTTTTGTGTGGAAATCAATAAAATAATTGTAAAACATCAGTTCTAGTGGTTTATAGAATTCTACTATAGGTCATATAGCTTTTACTACAAATTTCTTACAAAATAATGTAGTAATCCACGAGACACGCACTAGCTACGTACTATAAACAATCAACAATACATGTCAAATTAAAATTTATATAGACTACCACATGAGTTTGTAAGAGATTGTAATAAAACTGTAGTACCCAAAGCATTTTCCTTATAAAGTATCCATGCATAATATTTTTCAGTTTAAAAGAAGTTAGTACCTAACTCAAAATAAGGGAAAACGTAATGTAATTTTACAAAATCTTGAAGGTAGTTAATGTAAATTTCTCGTAATAAAATAATTGGAAAGCAAAACCACACTCTTATTGAAAAAGAAAAATTAAAGTAAACATAATTATATTCGAGAGAGATATCTTTACAAAATATATATCTTTTCATCTGCCTAACTAAAATAAACAAAGCAGCGTACCCAAAAGCAGTGTTGCCTTTCATTATTTCTAGACACATTAGCATGCTTTGTGGAAATTTTTTTCCTTTATTTATGGAATAATTAATACTCCATTTTTTTCTAGACGAGCCTGCTTCGTTTCATACTGTACACATCTTCTTTTTAAATCTAACAAGCGGCTTCTTCTCTTATATAAATTCAGAGTCATCGGACCACTAGTACTCTATCATATACCTCTCTCTCTCTCTCTCTCTCTCTCTCTCATATTTGCTTTATTCTAAATTAGAGAAGGAAAATGGGTGCTCTTGATTACCTCTCCAACTTTTGCACTGTCACCAGCACAAGGAGCAAGCACAAAGCAATGCAGGTATACTCAATATATTATCACCAATTAATTAAAGAACCTTTTTTTTAAAATGAAGATGAACCCCTCTCTCTCTCTCTCTCTTGCACGGTTATGTTTTGTTCTGTGATCCAGTTTCTTAAACTTTAAGGATGCATGGTTTATGTTCTCTTTCCCAGACAGTCGAGATCAAAGTCAAAATGGACTGTGATGGCTGTGAAAGGAGAGTCAAAAATGCTGTTACCACCATGAAAGGTTCCATTCTCAACTTCTCTCCTCTATTGAAGCTTTTTTTTTTTTTTTACAAGTTATCCGACTTCATCTTTTACGGTCTGACAGCACCTCGAGCACACCGTAAGAGCACACCGTCAGATTTATAGAGTAAAATCAAAAGAACTAATCTCCGGTCCAATGTCTTGCACCACTCTATATAGCTTTGTGTTGTCCCCCGCATTTCAATTCCCTGATATCTCACATGAAGCAACCGTGAAAAAAAGGGATATATATATGCATATAGTAGCGTTTATAAGAAAAACAAAAGCACCTTTTACTCTTAGGTTGAGATCCACAAATAATCTGTGTGAACCTCAGAAAAGCCATTATCAATATATATTAAACTTTTAGAATATTTTTTTTTTCGTTTTAGATATGTTTAGCTGACAGTTAAGGGGACTATAGACTACAAAACAAGGGCTCAGCTCCCGTCCGTTACAAAACCTCCCTTTTATCCCCTTTTTGTCTAATATTGTAAGACCCGTGGGGAACTGAAAATCCTAGAGTAGATGTACAGTTCTTGTTTTGCAAGGTGATTTAATTAAGTGTTTCTCTGGCTTTCTCTGGTTTAAGTACTGTTAATTAAATATATTTAATTAATGACTTGTAGCAACTTATATATTCCTCTAAAATTGGATTTAATTAGGTGTAAAAACAGTGGAGGTGAACCGAAAGCAACACCGGGTAACAGTGAGTGGTTATGTTGAACCAAATAAGGTGTTGAAGAGAGTAAAGAGTACAGGGAAGAGAGCTGAATTTTGGCCTTATATCCCTCAACATCTCGTACACTATCCTTATGCCGCTGGAGCCTACGACAGAAGGGCACCGTCCGGCTTCGTTCGAAACGTCGTGCAAGCTTTTCCGGCCTCAAATGCACCGGAGGATAACTTTGTGTCTCTTTTCAGTGATGATAATGTCAACGCATGTTCCATCATGTAATTTAGGAGTTACTGAAAATTAAACCATGTACTGGTTCTTCTAGACAAGAACCTTTAAACATTTTCTCCCAAGTACTATGAATATTGAGACAGCAATATATGATACATGATGACTATGTACATATTTTGTGACTATAGGTATATATGCGTGTGATTTCATTCTTTGGAAGCTTAACTATATATGTAATTTTGAACCTTAAAACGTTATTTTATTATATTTAATGGTGTTTATGGTGTCATTAAAAAAAATTAAATGACGTCGTAACAACACATTTACTATGTAGTAACATATACCATCATTAAGATAATTTTTCATTGGAGTATAAGATTCTCGTTCCCTACCACAAAAAGATGGAACAATGATTCAAATAATTGTTAATTATTCAAACTGGCCGGCATGGATGGCAATGCATTCAGCTAATTAATATAATGATAATCACTGCTATACATAATAATGCCTTGTTGGAATATTTAAAGCAACATTCCAAGGGACCCCATGCAGTCATATAATTATTACAACAATACTTACTATTTAAGCTAAAATTAATGTTGATTAGCAGCTGGGAGGGGGCCGTTGTTGGAATCGTGAACATATATATATATATATATGCGGAGAGTTGAAGTTGCTTGGTGGCCGGGTTTTGCAAGAACTTGACACGATCGACCAACTATCCGAACAGAAATTGATGGTTAATTTGTAGTCGATTCGGTTCTTTCGTCCTTGAGCTTCGTCAATGAGGGTTGTTGCCCAGATTCCGTCTATCAATCCCATCACTTTTTTCCATCAAATCAAATCCAATGGGTCATGCTTAGCCTACTTAATTAAAACCTCTTCTATCTTTACATCGGAGAAAGAAATATCGATCATTAGACTATAAAGTCACCCTAATAATAAGAGAAACTATACTTTCTTTCTTTTTTTTTTTTTTAAGTAAAGAAACTATACTTAACTTCCTCAATTGACACATAAAGGCAACTAATTAAACCACCTAAATTTTAAAAAGTATTAATCGAATCTCTCAAAATATTAAAATTATGTTTGCTACGCAAAATAACTATTCTAATTAATAGTCATTCTGCATACTAAACGTGTCTTACATACTTTCACTTTGCCCCATACGTCATTATTTTCTATTAACTTAGCCAAAAAATACATCATGTAAACCCCAACTATATATATATATTTTGTTTTATTTAAAAAAAAAAACCCTTCGTTAGCAAAGGAGACCCACATTCAGACTATGAGTCTCCTTCCATAAAGACCCACAACCATGCATGGAACCGTGGAGACAGTGTGGGTCTCATTTCATGGTGTTTTAATTTTTTTATCTTTTTTCTTAGAATTTTTTTATCTGATGCGAGGATATACTGAACATTTTGAGTCAAGTGTGGATCCGATCACGTGATTTCTAGTACTTTGAAAGGGGGGCAAAGTGAAAATTTTTAATACTTTGAAAGGGTTGATTGTTAATTTATAAAATTTGAGGGTGATTGCAATTTGCAAATAGGTGTTAGTGCGAGAGGTACATACAATTTCCCCTCCCTAAATACATTATATATGCTAATTAAGCTTTAAGAACTACATGTTGCAACTATATAAATGTCTACCTAATTAATTGTACGCATTCCCGGCTGTTTTGTATAATTAATGATTTTTCTATTACAAATGGGTCTCCCTCCCGTAAAATCTGGTGGCCTGTGATCATCAAATTAATAAGATAGAACAACTATTTGCCTGTCCCAAAAGTTCTCTACTGATAGTCCTCATTTTTCAACGGCTTATCCCTAAGTTCTGGCTTTAACGTTAATGGCCTGACGTAGTACTCAATTTCAAAATGATGGTGGTGAACTTTGATCTGGATTTGATCTTATCCCAACATCTTTTTTCTTGTTACTGTTAACTTTTTTTTTTTAAAAAAAAAAAAAAAATAATAATTTTTATTTTAAGATTTATATTAAAGGGACAATAAGAAAGAAACAACCTTCTATTTCTATATGTTAATTTGGCTAATCTTATACCAATCATACCAAACGGCGCCGCTAGGATGCATAAAATGTATAAATTAGTTATTACAAAATGATAATGAAGAGACAGATTCAATAATTTATCCAGCTGAGGACAAAAGAGGGGGGAATGATTACTGGGAGCACCACTCTTGGCTTGGGAGTTTTTGGTGATTATAAAAGAAACTTCTATTAAATGAGTGACCTTTTTAGGCCTTTTCAGCACCCTTTCGTGCTTTGAATTCACATCAACATGCATCCATTACTCCAACATCCTATTTTTTTATTGCAATTTGTGGTAGTAACTTATCCAATTTTTTATGTTCTTGGGATTCTAACCCACTGAGTGTTACATTTTTATTTTTATCTATCACCAATTTAATTTAAAAGCAATAGTAATGGTTTTTTAAAATTTAATTTCTTTCTTTAGATGTAGGAAATTTTTTTTTTAATTTTTATTTTTTTAAAAAAACCTAATATAATGACTTATTTAGGTGTTTTCTAAACTAAAAGAACAAAAAAAAAAATCAAAAGTGTTACTTTAGATTTAGGTAGCATTTTTGCTTTTCTTATCATTATTTTAATATAAAATTTTTTTCTTTTCTATAGCATTTACTTTAAACAATTTTTAATAATTTTTATTTTATCTCACTTTCTCTTAATATTTAATTTGATTCTTTACATTAAAAAAAAATTTAAAGAAAACTATTAGTAGTGAGAGAGATGAAAAAAAAAAAAAAAAAAGCGAAAGCAAGCATTACTGTCAGATCGGTCCGATTAGAGGAATTTATTTGACCAAAAGTCAAGATCTTTGACAAAAAGTCAACGTGATTAGACAGATCTCTCCCCATCAACAAAATTCCACAAACAATAAGGTGATACCAATCTACTTTCAAAAATTAAAAAAAATAAACATAAACAATAAAAAAAAAGGTGATACCGATCTTTATAAAAATGTTAGCTATTTGGAGAGCTCATTTTATACGGATCATCCGTAAAATGGGGTTTTACAGCCTCCAATGATATGCTAACAACTCAACAAAAAATATCAAATCCCACCAAAAATTCTACGCTCATATATACCAAATCAACACCTTAAAATCACCGGATCTACTGACCTCCCCACCGCAGACCGCCCGTGGGAAGCACCAGAGCACACCAAACAAAGAGAGAGAGAGAGAGGGGGGGGGTTTTAAAATCTTCTTCAAATCTTTTCATTCACTTAAAATATGGATATCTTATTAATTTCAAAAATTATCAAAAATAGCAAAATAAGAGAGATAAATATCTAGAATATTATTCAATAATCGAAACTTGGTTTGCCCAATGGGTATATGTGATATAGTGATATATAGTGGTAGACCAGTTTTTTGGTTCCAAATGGTGGATCAATGTATACTTGCAAAACAAAAAGAATGTAAGCATTAGAGCTTGTCAATAGGTGCCAACAAGAGATAGCTTCGATACATATACATTGTTTGTCAAGGAAATATGAATGTACTAAGTCCGAGTTTTGAGTTTGGGGCTAAAATCTCATTTACCTTGCTAGATTTTTCTTTTCACAATATTCTGGAAGGAACTATTATTCTATGATTGTCTAGGCTTAGAGCACTAGTACGAGCTTCCTTTAATTTTTTTTAAAATTTAGATAACTAAATTATTTTTTGTTTTTTTATACAAATAAATTTTATAATAGCTTTCATATTTTTTTTTTATATATCATTTAAATAATCTTTTAAATCAATGTCAGAGGAAAGACAAAGTCTTTTTTGAATTAAATAAAGATAAGGAAAGTTGAAGCGTTTCTCTAAATTTTGGATATTACTGTAGCTTTCTCTTTGTTTAGGAAAGGGAATGAAAAATCTGCTCCAAATAGGTTTTTGGAATTTTTCATACATTTAAAAAGAAAAATGTGATTTAAGGAATCTACCTCTACTTCTCTTATACGCATCCCATATCCCCTAAATTAGGATTGTATCCGGCAAAGTGAGTTTGAATGTGGTTGCGTGGCTTGGCACACACTTCTTTGCTATCGGAGTGGATCCTCTGTTACGCATAGCATAATAGGACCGGGTCTCTTAACTTGTTTTTTGCCTATTGATTGGTTTTGGGCCTCTGCAGATGTGCTTTGTGGGCCATGTGACTTTGTCGGCCCAATAGGTAACAAAAATCTCTTCACTTCATATAAAGCTTTGGATCCATTCCTTGCAATTTGAACCGTCCAATATGTAGAAGTAGAACCCATTTGAATCTCACATGACTTCTATGTGGATGCATACAAAAATGGTCCAAATTTGTGATTGCAGGCAATATCTCTCAATAAAGTGGATGCTGTGGATTTTTATTTTTATTTTTTTTACTTTTCTAAATACGCTCTTAATTAGATCCCTATGATTTGAAGGTGGTGGGGAATAATAAAGAGGGCTTAATTCAAATCTGGAATCCCAAAAGTGTAAGCTTGCAATGCTTTAGGCCAACATACTTTTGGTCATTCCCTACAATTTACCGTGATCTTTTGGCCCACCGAAAGAGCAATGCTCTCTACTCAATTCAAAAGAAAGCGTAATGGGAAGAAATCATTGCCTTTTCTTTTGATTTCACAAAGATGGTTAAAGAAAGAAGTTAGTTAATTAGATCCAGCTAATATATACTTAACAGTCTCTTCAACATAAAAGATGAAACATCTCTTTCAATTCACAGCATTAGTGAAGTGGTGTATGATTCTCATTGACTTTCCCAAAATGAAAGATAAAACCCATATTCTCTATTGAGAAACGATTATAAAGAGTATTTGGGACCCTATATATTCAACCACTGTGATAACATAAAACTTACACCTCTTATGCTAAAAAAGTCCTTACCATGATAGTCATTCCTCGGTTATCTCTATTAATATATTAAGATATCATTTTTTCTTTTTTTTTTTGGCTACATTCTCGTATCCTCTTCCTTGTAATTTTCTCTCTTAATCTTTTTTTAAAAAAAAAAAAAAAAAAAAAAAAAAAAAACTCATTGAAGAGGAGTCAAATGAAAAGAGAAAGGCCATTGTTGAATTCCCCCTAGGAGGTCATTTGACTAAATAGATTTTTTAGGTGTAAAGACTGCCTATGTACACTTTATTTTTTTATTTTTTTATTTATTTTTTTTCAGGTAGGAGGTCACCGAGTTACGTGTAACTTTTTTTTTAAATAAAAAATAAAAGATACTGCAAATCTGTCTGGCAACCCCACAGTGATTGTCAGGACCATTTGGCAGTTCCATGTTGGTTACCAAGGTCGTCTAACGACCCCGTAGTAATCTATAGATCTATCTAGCACCCCTGTCTTCCGTTTTGATTGCTAGACTTATCTGGCCCCACATTAGCTGTCAAATCCGTCTGTCAGCCTCATATTTGCTACCTTGCAGTGGCTGTCAAGGCTATTTGGCGTGGTCACTTTAGTGGTTGCCGCCAAGAGGCCACCATCGTAGAGTGTAAACTCTAGTTGTAAAAAATAAAAATTAAAATTAAATTTAAAAAATATATATTTTTAAAAAAAATTTTGGAAAACACTCTTCAATTTTTTTTTCACACTTCTCAAATTTTATTATTATATATATATTTTTTTAAAATGTGGCCTCATGAAATTAATTCTTAATTTTTGCCTTTTTCAAAATCTAAAATTTTAAACACTCTCTCAAAACCTACATTTTGGTATTGTAAACACTTTTTCTATTTTTAAGGTGCTTAATTCATATCACGTCTAAGTTTGAGCTGAACTTTGTGTTAGAGTATATTTAATTATCCTATATTATGAAATTTGATTTTATTAATTTCAGAGATTTGATGATTAATTTGATTATCATACTTATCTATTTTAATTATTTTATAAATATGAATCTCTTATATCGTAACATTATAAAATGAATAAAAACAAAAAATAAGCCTTATGATTTAATATGTGGACTTAGGTTCGAACCACGTAAAATTTCTTATGTTTTATTTTCTTTATTTCCTTTATTAATTTCTTCATGTTGGCCAAATCGAATCACATTTATCCAAGGATATTGTTAATTTTGCACTAGCTAGTTCAAGGGAACTAGGGAAGCAACATCCTCAAGAGTAAAAACTATTTCAGTCGCTTCAAGGCTTCAAAGGCCAAAAAGCAGAGTACATTTGGCATACCGGCAAGTGACGAAGGGAACTAGAAGCAACTAAACCATGCAACCATCACGAGAAAATGGTGTACTTAATTTGGTTGGTAGAAAAAATGTAGAGTGCATGAGTAAATAGATACAACTAGGGGAATTGCCCTGTCAATATGTGTCAAGTCTCTCAGCCTCTGTCAAATCATCTTATCTCTTTTCTCTGTAATATATTCGTTCAGTGTTGGGCTTCCAACCAATTTGATTTACCTGCTCTGCTCAACTGCCTTCCCTTCTTCACAACTGGCTTCTATAAATAGGAAAGAAAACACTGTACAGAATGCAGAAAAATAGAAAGACAGTCAGAGTTCCCACACACCTTCTTCATTTTTAAGTAGCCTGTTGAAAATGTCGACAAATGAGTTCGAGTTCTTAAAGATTAAGGTCCTCTCTTTGATTTTTTCTCAATTCTTATTAACTTTTGCTTCCTTTTTGTGTTGAGTTTGATTAATGCTTTTTCTTTCACAGACATACGTTCTCAAAGTGCACATGAACTGTCATGGGTGCTTGCAGAAAGTGAGGAAACTCCTCCGAAAAACTGGAGGTACTAACTTGAATATACCCTAATTTCTTTAACAAATTTCACCAATATCATTTTTATCAATGACTTAATTTTTGTTTTTTTTTAAACTAATTGAACAATCATCAAACATTAGTGAGTCAGTACACACACACACACACATGTAGATATAACATTCAGTGATCTTTGAAACCTGTAGACCAAAATCCAATAGAATGTTGAATAAATCTTGACATCTAGCGAGTAAGAGGCCTTCAATGACTACTGTTGATATTACTAAGGTTTTGGGGATAATGATGCTGAGATTCTATTTTGGGCTTTTTTGTCCATTGGAGCGTCAAGAATCTCTCCTTGGATGTTGGATTCTAGTCATATGTCCAAGTGAGCAGTAGTGCCCTTTACTCGGATGTCCAGTCCTTATTCCTTAGGACCATCTCCTTTTCCACATTTCTTTGTGTAAATACTTTAAACCTCACTCATCATCATCAGAGTTTAGCCAAGATTGCAGCAAATGCAATTTGTAGTTGATGAGTTGAAACCCTTTAAGAAAACCAAAAGATAAAAACATACAAGAAAAAGAAAGGAAGAATTAATGTCTATTGAGCTTTTCTAAGAATTTTTACAGAATTTCTATTTTTTTTTTTAATTTCTATTCATTATCCTTGGATCGTACCTTTTTTATGGACCATTCATAGATCATAGCAACAAAGCCAAAAAAAAGGAAAAAAAAAAGAAAAAAAATAAGGGTTAATGGGATTGATTTTTTGGTAGGTGTTTGGTGATGGCCACCCAGAAAGGCTGGCTTGGGGTGGCCTAACCATCCTCAAGGGCCTTGGGCGGCTAGAAGGGTGGTTCGGCCACACAAAGGTAGCCCTTCTGAGTGGTTCGACCACCCTTCTAGGTTGTCGAACCGCCTAAGGGGGTAGTTCTGCCCCCAACAACCCACTTTAAAAAAAGAATATTTATTTTCGCTTTATTGTCACAATCTAGGCCATTCATTTAAAATAAATGGTCCACAAAAGATGCAATACAGGGATCTCAACCATTTTTATATATATATATATATAGATTTGTTTATTTATTTACTTTGGGTACTGGATACAGGCGTTTATCAAGTAAGCATAGAAGCAGAAGAGCAGAAGGTCACTGTCACAGGTAGTGTGGATTCTTCTATTTTGATCAATAAGCTGGTCCGATCTGGTAAACATGCAGAGCTTTGGTCTCCAAATTCCAACAACAAACAAGCCAAATTGGTCAATGATGACAACAACCAGAACCAAACCCAATATCTAATGAATGGCCTCAATGCCTCCAAAAATCAGCACATGCTCCCCACCTTTGGCAGAGAAGATGATGGGTTGGGATCTGATTGGTATTTTAATCAGAGTAGGGGGACCTCCCCCAAGGCTGAGACAGGTGAATTCGATCAAAATTTGATAGCAGCCATGCAAAATGCAAACCTGGGTGGCGATGGAGTACTCCCAATTGGTGGTGATGAGAAATTGGAAAACGACATCATACCATTGAGCGGCCATGCAGGTTTTCATGGCAATGGTTCTGCAGGTTTTGTTGGCTTAGGAGGTCACGAATTTGGTGGGTATCAAGACATTCCTAGGGAGTTACCAATTCATGAGTACCATCATCCATCATCGATGATGATGGCCAACAGGCAGGTGTGCCACTACAACTATCCACCAACTGAGATGATGAACATCTACATGCATGACAGAAACGCCATCAACAATATGGTGATGAATGACAATGTGTACATGCATCAACCCCAGATGATAAACCCTACATCTTTGCTACTCCCCATGAGTGGCAACTTCTATTAAGACTTGAGTCCCAGAAGTCTGAGCTCTATATTAATGAAGGATAATTTCCTAGTAGATGCTACTGTTACAATTAAGCTTCCGATTGTTAAAACTTTTGCTTTCTGCTTTATGTCTTCTATTTAAAAAAATTAAAAACGACTCAAACACAAAATACTCTTAAAAACACAAAAACAATATTCACCTTTATTTCACATTATAACATTTTTTCAAACCATACACAAAAAGCATTCCCTAAAGACATTAACAAATAGAGCCATGATGGTTTGTTACTTTGGGAAGGTTAATTTATAACGCTATCATGAGCCTATATGTGGCCAAAATTCAAAACCATAAACTCTTTTGCACACAAAACAGAGAACATGGTTTAACTCAAATTCTTTTGACAACTGTGCTTTTATATGCTCAACAAAGAAGGAAATTTGTCAATGGTCTCCGGTGATGCAAGTTGCAACTATTAAAAATCAAACACTAAAAAGAAAACAAAACAATAACCAAGGTTATAAAGGCATTGAAGAAATCAAGAAATCTTCCTCAGATGCATGGAGTGGATGATCAGAGAACACTGGAGGCTAATCTCTGAGCTCAGAAAAATCAATGATAATAGATTAGACATTAAAAAGCACAATTTCAAGGGACAAACAATATACATACGTGACTTGTTACAGCTTAACGCTTCTGTGCTTTCCTCCGTCTAGATTGCGCCTTCTGCCACTTCTTTCTTGAAACTACTTTGCTCTTCGGCTTCAACTTTAACTCAGGTGAGAACTTATAATTTGGATCTCTCATTCGTGCTTGTATATCCTTGAAGAACTCAATATTCAATTTCTTAGGCCCTCCCTGTCTTAGTTCGACATACTCTGGTCCTGAAACAATATTTTCAAATGCTCCAATTAGAATGTCTATATCACTCATGACCTCCCACACATTAGTGTAACGCCCATCTGGCCCTTTCTTCAATTTTTTCAAAGCATTCTCAACTGCAATTTTCCTAGCTTGCTTTCCTGGGGACAACTCTTCTGGTTCATCTTCAGCTTTCAATAATTCGGAGATTGTTCGGTATTTAGGCATTTCCTCAAACTCAAACAATTTATCTATATGCTTATCACTACTTTCATTTGCGTAGGCTTCTGTAGGAATATCGTCATCATCATCACCCTCACTACCAGTCCACAGCGTCTTCTCCTCATCACTCCCGGACCACACACTTCTTAACTCATCACTGTCATCAGCATCAATTAGCTCAGAGTGTTCCTTTGCCTGTTGTCTAACTCTGCGGATTTCTTCTTCAAGATGACTTTTCGGATCCTTCTTATCATCGCTTTCATCTTCACTTCCTGTCCATAGACTAGTATCTTCATCCATCTCTTTCTTCCATGATTTTCTGAAATCCTCATCACCCGGTTTTGCAGTGCCAAAAAGATCATAATGTTTGCGCCTACCACGGGCATATGATCGTGATGCTGCAAAACATTCACAAATCATTGTTGCAACTGTGAATTAGAAGTATGGAGAATGACAGAAATCCCTTCAAATAATTTGCATCCCAAAAAACTATACTGCATCTGTATTATCATATATACATTATGCATCTATTTTACCAGATAAGAATCATAAGGATAGTCTAGTTGTTGATGATAGCAACCTAAAGTCCCAACCAGTACAAAGATAAGCATTCTTAAGTACTCAGAATTTTGTAGTGCATTACCTTTTAAAGGTATATCTTATCTACTGGCACTTAACAAAGATAACTATTAGGCTCTATTAATATGCTTCGAAGTCAAGAGGACCCATAACCAAAACTGAAGAACCCCCTTTGTCAAAGCCACTCAAACCCAATTACTCCATGATGTATATTTATTTCAAGACCGACTACGCAATTTAATCAGCCATAAGATTTATGGTTTTTCCGCAAAACCTTAACATTGACAGACATTTATATGATACCATGAACCAAGTGGTACAAGTACATAGACTACATGGCATAACATGAACCAAGTGGTACAAATACCGCAAAACCTTATGGTTTTTCTTCTACAAGGACTTTGTACAAGTACATAGACTACATGGCATAACATCACAAGCTTTGAACAATGAGTTCACCAACGACCATAACCTCATGATGGGTCTTCTACATACAGAGAAAATTGTGAAACTCATCCAAAAACAGTGACAATAGAATAGGCAGAAGCCATGAAATCCAAAACTTTCGAAAGCGGAAGCAAACCTCGAAAATTTGGGTGAAACACAAAATTAATGTGATGTCTTGAACCGCTTCCAACTGAATCAGAAAGGGTCTCCAATCTGAAAGATAGAGCGAAAAGGGGTTTCTCAGATTTCGTCAAGAAACCATGCTAACAAACATTGCAACCAGAAATTACAATGAAACTAAAAGAGAGAAAAATAAATATCTTTTAGCATATACATATTTATGGGATGGAAGAGAAGAGGAATCTGACCTTGGAGAAAGTGAAGGTTGAAAATGGGGTTTTGGAACTTTGCAAAGAGATGGGAGGAGGGAAAGGCGGGAACAGAGTCTGCGAGCCATCACTTGCAGAACATTAAGCTTCTAAAATTGTTCAATCATAAAAATTATTTAAAAACGGACCTTTTCTGTATACAAAACTGGAAAGAGAAGCGGCCAAGTTAATGAAGATTCGACACCGACCCAGAAAAATATAACATTGTACTCCTACTAAAATCATCAATGGAGCTTCCACTAAAAAAATTGAACGTCAACTGTATGGTAAATTGTATGGTAAGAGTCAGACTAAGGTGGATAATAAACTCCAAGTCATCGTGTTTTTGTATGTTCATTATGGGATATTGAAATTTGAAAGGAAATATTTAATACCCGTTCGAATTACCTGTAATGTTTTCCAAACTTTAGCAATGTTTTTCCTGGACTACCAAAAAATTGTAGTGCACTCCTTTTATCTTGCAAAAAGACAAAAATATTCACATAAATTCGAAAAAAAAAAGAAAAGAGAGGGGGTATTTTAGAGATAAATTCCCAAATAAACCTACCAAAACCGGATAACACCTCAAGTGTTTCTTTTGTTCTTTTGTTCTTTTTTCTTTTTTTTTTAGTTTTAACTACGCAAGTCTTTCACGAATTTGAAATGGGTTCTTTAATGGAAAATGCTTGTGCATCTTCTAGATATCCTTCTAAGAGTCCTTCTAGAATTTTTTTTATTTTTTTAAATTAAATTGGGCCCACCTCTCAATGAAAAGTGGGCCCCAATTTAATAAAAAAAATTAGAAGAACCCTTAGAAGGACGTTTAGAAAATGTTCTAGCAAACCCCTCCTTCAATTGGTTTTCCGTCCGAAATTGTGCCATGTCAGCATTTTTGCCACATCACATTAAAATAGTTGTTTTCTAATTTTTTAAAGAAATCAAATCTTAAAAAATGAAACAAATTAACCATCACTAACCACCCGTTGGAACCTAACCCCAATTTGGGGGGAGGAGGGGGGCAGCGGCGGCCTGTGAGCCACCCAACCCCTATGGCTTTGCTTTATTGCCAAACACATCAAAAGGTACAATATATTCGGGCTTAGCATTCCTTTTTTATCAAATCACACTACTCCTTTTATGGATGCCACCTTCAAAAACACCTCGTCGCCTTAGTTGAACTTTAGGTTACGTTGGCGATTATGGACGTAGCTTTTCTAACCCTTCTGTGCGATTATTGTCCTTTGTTTGATGAAAGCAATTTTATTGCGTTTATGCTGGAGAATATCTAGCCCAATCAGTTTCAATTCACCTATTTCATTCCAATACAATGGTGATCGGCATTTTCTTTCATACAAGGCTCGTAAGGGGTCATTCCAATGTCTGCCAGATTAAGTTGGATGATCTTATAGTGATTCAAAAGCCAGATTCGAAATAACAAAATTGATGATAAGATTTAGGACTCAAAGGAGAAATTGTAAGTCATACTAAAAGCTTATAAACATTTCATGAGCCAAAATTAAAAGTCCAGTAGGTAGAGAAAGTGATTGATTTAGAGGGAATCACAGAGATTTTTTTTTTTTTTGGGGGGTAATGCAGAAAGATGTGAAAATTTTCTTTGATCCAGAAAACATTTTTTGTTGAGCTGCATGATCTGATTGTTACCAAAGAATTAAAAATGTGAAAAATGTTTTGCAAAAAACCTTTTACACCAAAACAAATACAATCTAATAAACTAAATATTCTTCCTAAATACCTCCAGATTTGTTAAGAGAGTTCAAATTTGAAAAAGGTCTTAAGGTATATTATTTTTGAAAACTAATGTTCAATATTCATAAATTGAGGCGATATTCAGAAATTGAGTTCAATAGACTCCATTCAATAATGTCTTGAGTTGTTAATTTGCGACTGCTTTTACTATATATATAACTGATTCTCAGATTTTACCCAGCCAAAAGAAATCCTGAAATTTGTTGCAAAATAATAACAATACAAAATCACTGGGAAAAGCTTGAACAATCTATCAATCTTATTTTGTTAATTTACAAACAGTTGCTATCTTCTGTACAAAGTAAACTACATTTGTCTTCGAATTGGCAAGCGAAAAGATATCAAATGAACCAAGGTGACCAAGACCAACATGCATATACATGATCCGCATGTCTTACAGTTACCTGGGATCTAGCTAAAACTAGGGTCATCCAACATCTCAACTACAGGAGCAAACTGCAGAAGACGGACAATGAACAAGAATGTGAGAATGAGAGAGGAGGTTATAGTTCAGTTTTTAATACAGATGCACTGACCTCATCATCTTCTTCTAAGTGCATTCCATCAACTGCACTGTTCAGCTGGAACTCCCACCCTAGACTCTTCTCAAGCAGCTCTTCAAGTTTCCTCGTCTATAAGGGTAGAAATATTAAATTGAACTTTAAACTTTAGGATTTTCCTCAGAAAGACGTGGAATTCAAAACTGACAAACTTCATACATGAAATTTTCAGACCAAAACACACATTCAACTGAAAAGTTAACATCCATGAAAACGGTCTTTGAACCAAATGGCTTCTCTCCTAAGGGATGGAGGGTGAAATCACAGATTTAATCCCGCGTGGGTGCATGAATTCTACTTACCTATCAAAAAAGAGAATTTAAACAGCATCCTTATCCTTATTTCGAAATCAGAAAATGCCTACTTATTTTCAAGCTGTAGAACACAAGAACCTAAGAACTCTCCCACCAAAAAGAGAACAAGCAGCATGTAAGATCTCCAACTTCCACTAAGTTCCAATACTTATCATACCAGCAAAAATATAGCAATCATTTTTGCATATAACTAACACCTACTTCAGTTTTCATAATTCCAAAATCATATGAAGATATAGCCGTCTGTATGGAAATGAATTAAGTGAGAAACATGAGCCATCAACTAAGAGGAGAAAAAAATCCAAAAGTTCAAAACCAACGACATAAATATGTGAGCTATGTTGGAACAAGAGGTAGGGTCATCGCAAATAAATGACTTTGCTCAAGTAGAGCCTATAAATTTTCAAATACCAACCAGCCAAGATCCTATCAAAACTAGTAATTTTTTTTGTCCCCAATGAGAGGAGAAAGAGGAGATTTGGACTAGTGACCTCCGCTTCATGAAACATGGTTCCTAGCCAATTGAGCTACCCTTAAGCACTACTTCAAAAAACTGAGATGCTAACATGAGTCATGACAACACTCTTTGACAACTTCATGATATACTGTTTTAAGAACTTTCTGATAAGAAACCCTAAAAGCAGATTGCCCAAAGTACAATTGTGATTTTTTTTTTTTGCAGGGACTATATGGTTGTCTTCAGTATAGTTCATGAAATGCCACAAATCAAATCCATTGTTCATGTAAAATGTAGCTGACAATTGTAAGCCTACTCTTTCAGGACAAATCTTGTTCAAAATCTAACATACATGAGCGGCTTTAAGCCATAATAATCTAGTGCTGAACCTCAAGACTAAGTGTAACCTACTTCCTGTAGATATAACAATTTTAAATAATAGAGATGTAGAGCACAATAATTCTCAATCAGATATAGATCACATCAATTTTTCTTTTTCTTTTTTTGCCATCAACAGTGATGATGTCTGGTTGACCTTGACATATGTTTTTGTTTCCTCAGATTTATATATGTTAATATGGAGTTATACAGGTAACATATATCCATATGGAATCAGTTAAAGTAACAAATAGACATTAAACTGATTTTGCAGTACGAAAAATTCATGATCTCCCAACTTCATGATTTTGCAGAACAAAAACAAGAATTGAGGAAAGTATATGAAGAGAAAATGAAAGCCTGGCAAGTTCTCCCAACCCCCAAAACAGATAGAGATTTAACATGAAAAGGCAGGGTTAGTGCTCATACCCATGATAGAAGATGTCCGTCAACAGGTGAGGCATCTTGCATCAGTGAAAAGAAGTCCTGCAATACAGCTCACTAATTAGAAAATAAATTAAAATAAACTTACCATTTCTTTTTTCTTTTATGAGTAAGGAATTTGTACTTGAAACAAGATCCAATCCATGTCAGTCATATCGACAAACCATAGTATACTGTTGGCTATTTTCCTTTAACAAAAGGAGTAAATAAAATTGAACAATAAAAAGTTGGTGTTTCAGAAAAAATCTGTAGATCAATGGAAGCCTGAAATTAGAAATTTCACTTGCAATAAACAGGATTTAACGCACAAGCGGCATTACAAATTTTCAAAAATGCCCATTCAGCATGGCAGCAAAATCATGCATTTAAAGAATTGACTTAATAACCTCAGAGACCTACCTTGCAAAGACGGTGCAAAAAGCTATTGGCAGAAAACCATGAATCATCCAACAGTGTTGATGCCTGTCCCACTGCACCACTGGTATCTGCGCAATCTTTTTGAAGCCCAGACTTCAGTTGATAGTAGACGACCTTAATGAACTGTGAGAATTCTATCAGTTGTCAGAGTTCATCACAAAAAGAACAGCTCACAAAAGGGGAATGTACATTTATTGAGCATTGAACTACAATTAAATGAAAGAAGAAATGAGACCTAGATTTGGCGAATCAGACAAACTTAGAGATTTTGTGCAAGTTGACAACACACATGTCAAATTTAGTGATGTTGATAAAGTTATGTGAAAGAAAGAGGAGGCACGTTATATTGTTGTACGTAGCCTACCTCACACATATTATTATATAGGCTTTGAGAAATAATACAATGACCATAATACCCTCAAACCCTAATACATTATTCTAACACTCCCCCTCAAGCTGGAGCATATATATCATATAAACCCAGCTTGTTACAAATAAACTCTAACTGGTTCCGACATAAAGCTTTTGTAAACACATCAGCTAACTGGTCTCCAGACTTCACGAATGCTGTAGATATATCTCCACTGAGTATCTTAACTCTGACAAAATGACAATCAACCTCAATATGCTTAGTCCTTTCATGAAAAACTGGATTAGATGCAATATGTAAAGCAGCTTGATTATAACAAAATAATGGAATAGGAGTAGGAGCTGAGAACCCAATCTCTTGAAGAAAATGTTGTAACCAAGTCAACTCAGTAGCAGTATGAGCCATTGCCCTGTACTCTGCTTCAGCACTAGATCGTGCCACTACTGTTTGTTTCTTACTCTTCCAAGAGACAAGATTACCGCCGAAGAATGTGCAATAACCTGTAGTAGACCGTCTATCTGAAGGAGAACCTGCCCAATCTGCATCAGTAAAACCTTCGACTTTAAGATGTCCATTTGGTCTATATAGTATTCCTAGACCAGGGGCTCTCTTCAAATACTGAAGAATGCGAGTAACAGCTTCCCAATGTGAAACCCGAGGAGCCTCCAAGAACTGACTAACAACACTAACTGCATATGAGATATCTGGCCTGGTGATAGTGAGATAATTCAACTTCCCAACTAGATGGCGGTACCTGCCAGGATCTTCAAATAATTCACCTTCATCCTTCAATAATTTCTTCTTTGGATCCATCGACGCATCAACTGGTCGAGAACCCAAGAGACCTGTCTCTTCTAATAAATCAAGTGCATACTTTCTCTGAGATAAGTTGATACCTGTTCGAGATCTAGCAACTTCAATACCTAGGAAATATCGAAGTTTGCCCAAATCCTTTGTATGAAACTGCTGCTGTAGAAACTGTTTTAAACGGGCAATGCCTCCTGAATCATCCAGTAATAACGAATATCATCTACATATACCACAAGAAAGATATAGCCTGCACTAGTGTGTAAGTGAAATACTGAATGATCCGTCTGACATCTCTGAAGACCAACTTCAATACCGCTTCAGAGAATTTTCCAACCATGCCCTCGGTGATTGCTTGAGACCATAACATGCCTTTTTCAACTTACAAACACGCCTGAGTACTCCCCCTAAGCAACAAACCCTGGTGGTTGCTCCATATAAACCTCTTCATGCAAATCCCCATGTAAAAAGGCACTTTTGACATCCAATTGAAACAAGGGCCAATCCAGATTAGCAGCCAAAGAAATAAGAACACGAACAGAAGAAATTTTGGCAACTGGTGAGAAAGTTTCATCATAGTCAATACCATACGTTTGTGTATAGCCCTTAGCAACCAACCGAGCTTTCAATCGTTCAACGGAACCATCAGGATTAAACTTCACTGTGAAGACCCATTTGCAACCAACAGTCTTCTTATGAGGTGGTAAGGGAACAAGCTCCCACGTCCCATTTTGATGCAAGGCCCTCATTTCCAATTCCATAGCTTGCCTCCAACCGGAGTGAGATAAAGCATCATGCACTGTCTTCGGAATGGAAATACTAGAGAGGTGGGAAATAAAACAAGAGAGTGAAGGAGATAAAGAACTAGTGAATACAAACTGACTGATAGGATGGTGAGTAGTGCAAGAACGTGTACCTTTCCGTAGGGCAATGGGCAAGGAGTCTGATGCAGGGGGAAACACGGGATCTGGAGACGGTGAGGATGATGGTGGAGGAGCAGGAGCTGATGGGCGCGGTCGACGCGTATACACCTGGAGTGGGGCAGGCGAGCATGGTGGCGACAAGACTGGAGGAGCAGAGACAGGTTCAGAGAGAAATGGAACTGGCAGCGGAATAGACGCAACATCAGGTGCTAGAGAAGAGTCACCCAAAGAAGTAGTAGCAGGAAAATAGGAGAGAGACTCAACAAAGGTGACATCGGCGCTAGTGAAGTAGCGTCGAAGAACAGGACTATAGCAACGATATCCTTTCTGAGTGGAGGAATATCCAAGAAAGACACACTTAGTAGCACGAGGGTCAAGTTTATCAAAACCGGGACCTAAATTATGGACATAGCAAACACACCCAAAGACCTTAAGTGGTAAGGAGAACGGGGAGGAAGAAGGATATAAAAGTGAATGAGGAGAGACACCATCTAAAACCGAGGAGGGCATCCTATTAATGAGATAACAAGCAGTGAGAACAGCATCACTCCAAAATTGTTTGGGGACATGCATATGAGACAGGAGACAACGTGTAACATCCAATAAATGACGATTCTTGCGTTCGGCCACACCATTTTGTTGTGGAGTGTGAGCACAAGAGGTCTGATGGAGAATGCCTTTATCGGACAAATAAGAGGTAAAAAGACCAGATGTATATTCTTTGGCATTATCCGAACGCAAGATACGGATTTTCTGAGCAAATTGAGTTTTAACCATATTGCGGAAAATTTGAAAAATAGAGAAGAGCTCAGTGCGATTTTTCATTAAAAATAACCATGTCATACGGGAAAAATCATCCACAAAGGTCACAAAATAATTGAATTTATTAGATGCGATATTAATGGGACCCCATACATCAGAATGAATCAGCTCAAAAGGACTGGAAACCCTACGAACAACTCTAGAACGGAAAGGAGACACGATGGTGGCTTACTAAGCTGACAAGCTTCGCAAGAGGACAGATACCTCAGGACGAAGACTCAAGAACTTGATGCTTCAACGTAGGAAGGGAAGGATGACCAAGACGACAATGCCATTGAAGAGCGGAGGCCGACGACTGCAAACCGCGAGAGGCAGGTGGAGGCGCGAGGTCCAAATAATATAATCCACCAACTTCATGTCCCATACCAATCATCCTCTTCGGTCTTGAGATCCTGAAAGATGCACAAAGATGGGTAAAGTAAAAACTAACTGAACAATTAAGGGCTTTGGTAATTTTACTGATGGATAACAAATTAAAGGGAAACCAGGAACATGTAAAACAGACAACAACTCAATGTCGGGACTCAAATGGGTAGTGCCTGAGCCGGCTACTTGGGAGAGGGAACCATTAGCCAGGGTGACACTCCGAGTGTATCAACAGAATGATAATTAGAAAGGGAAAGTAGACGAACCAGTCATGTGTTCATTTGCACCAGAATCGATAACCCATGGGTCGCTAGTTAGGATAAAAGACAGTGAGATGCAATACCTGACTGAGCAAGAGTAGCAATGGAAGAGGAAGAGGCTCGCTTATAGGCTAAGTACTGAGCATACTCATCTTTTGAAATGGAGATCAAATCACACTCCAAATTGAGGCGTGATGGAGCAGGTGGTCCAAAAGGGGCTAGAGAATCTGCTGGAGAAACAACCTGATTGGCAAACCCAGATGGTGTGCCATGTAAATCCCAACAAGAGTCCACAGAATGATTGCTTCGACCACAATGAGTGCATTTGCGAGGCCCACGACCGCTAGGACGACCACCGCCTCGAGAATCACGTTCATCGCGAAAACCACGACCACCCGAAGTGTGTAAATCTGATTGAGTAGTAGTCATGCGGAGTCGAATCTACTACAAAGTGTATCAACAATAATTGGAAAGCCCAACCACACAACAACACAATCAATAAAGTGTGTAAAAGGGACAAAAACCGGCACAAATAAACCTGGACCAAGTGGAAACGAGCTGAACTAGGCCTGAAGTGAGCTGAACCGGCCTGAAACTGGAGTGAACCGGGTGAAAATGACCTGAACCGGCCTGAAAGGCACTGAACCGGCCTGAAAGGTACTGAACCGGAATTGAACCGGCCTGAAACGGACTGCAACGAACTGAACCGGTCCTAATTTCACCTGAACCAGACCGAAAACTAGCTGAACCGCACTGCAATGTGCTGAACCGGTGGAGATTTCCTGAACCGAGTCTGGAACCGGAAGACTGAACCGGATGGGCTGAACCGGTCTGAGAGATGCGGGTCGGGTTGGCTGAGGGTACGCGGGTCGGGTTGACCTGATACACTGAACTGTTGGGTTGAAGCCAACTGGGCTGTGTTGGATCCGGCCCAAAGGAAGCCAAACTGACCCGTGTGGGCTTGGGTTGACCCGGCCCAATGAAAACACGGATAGGCTATTCCAGGATCGGATTGAGGATATCCGTATCCTGGCATAGAGGACAGGCTGGACCCGGAACCAAACAAGCTTCTTCTTCGACGAAAGTCACCAGAATCGTGCCGGCGACACTCAGACCGGGCCGGCGACCATGACGACAACCGGAGACCACGACGGTAGCCACACCTCCGAACGCCGACGATCACGACTCCACTATCTCCACCGAGCCTCACACCACCACTAACACGTCGCCGGCCACCTCAGACAGCACCGACCACCACTGATCTCGCCGACGACACTAACCACGGCCACCTCAGACAGCACCGACCACCACTGATCTTGCCGACGACACGAACGATGACCCTGAAACATTGTTCAACTCAGGGAAACGGCACCAAACCACCACTGATGGGACGATGACGGCAATATCACACCACTGATTACGGTGATTATCAACGCCATCGTTCTCCCAACACGGGCATAAAGCCCAGAGCTTTAGTCTCCTTCGATATACAGCAAAATCAAGTCTTCCGGGGTTTGTGTGTTATGGGTTTGTCGTGAATGACGACAAAACAAGAGAAAAAAAAAAAAAAGAAGGAATCACGTATAGTATGAAGAACGGAATTAAACCCTAATATTAAACCTTAGGCTCTGATACCATGTTGATAAAGTTATGTGAAAGAAAGAGGAGGCACGTTATATTGTTGTACGTAGCCTACCTCACACATATTATTATATAGGCTTTGAGAAATAATACAATGACCATAATACCCTCAAACCCTAATACATTATTCTAACAAGTGATAAACCAGCCAATCTCATTTCAAGCCTTATTGCATGCAATAATTAAGAATCAAGTCTATAAAGGACTAGATAATTGTTAAAGCACTTTGAGAGTAGAGAACTTCAGCCTATAACTAAAATAAATACTTTAGATAAGAGAACAGATGCATCAAAAGGCCAATTAAGTAGGTTTTTCCTATATCAACTAGGCCAGGCTGTTAAAACAACGTTATCCTTCTGTCTTTAGTGGATCAATGATTAAACACATAGAAGGCTATAATCTAACAGGCAAAATGGCCTCATTTAGAGTAAATCACATATCTAAAACCAAGTTGATAAAGGCCTTGCTATGTTCAGTTTAATTCCTGTTTAGATATAATTTAATAATTACATCCCAAACTACAATAATTATACATACTCAATAAGATAGCAAGAAATATTCCAAAAAAAAAAAAAAAAAAAAAAACTCAAATTTTGACTAATACCTTTGTGAATAGCTGAGTCCTTGTTACGAAAAGGCTGTAGAAAAAGTAAACTTTTAGACATATGTTGCAACAGAAAAAAACCTAGTCAGGGAGAAAGGCAAAAGTTATGAATATAAACACAATACAACTTCAAATACGGTCATACTAATGGGTTAACCTATATCCACATTAAGCCATAATATCACCAACAAATTATCCTATAAAAGAAGTAAAAGCCACTTTTACAATAATAGAGCAACAACAAATTTGTCACAGAGAGCCACCACAATCAGATCACTCCAACAAAGATTCTTCCTTTCAGATTCTAACAATTTATGTGCTCTATCGCATGAGAAATACCTTGGAAGTTATTAAGCCGTATGCAAGAAGACATGTAAAACCTAAAAGAGAATGATGTCCTATGAAAGGGAACACAGTGAACTGGACCTCAAGAAACCACCAAATGTCTAAAACTTGCTTTTAATCCTTATATATATATATATATATATATATATTTATATATATATATATATATATATATTGAGAAGTAATTCAAATTCAAAAAAAAAAAAAAAAAGTATAGGGGCGCAACCCTAGTACACAGCAAATATATAAAAGAACCCTTAAAGTACAAAAAAGAAGAACAAAACTCCAAAAACTCAGAAAAGTTAAAAACATGCAAGTTATTAAATGATACTATCCATGTATTAAGGGTAGAACATCATCTTCTTCGACTCTAACATCGCAGTCTCACGATCTTCAAAACTCTTTGTGTTCCGCTCTCTCCAAATACACCACATTAAACACAAAGGAGCCAACCTCAACATTTCCAAAGCAGTACAATGTCCCGATTGTTCCCTCCAACTTACCAACAACCCTTTCACCCTTCAAGACATAACCCCTGCAACACCAAACAATTAGAAAAGCAAACTCCATAATTTTCTTGCAACCTCACAATGAAGGAGGTGTTTAATAGACTCTCCACTTTTCTTACACATACAACACCAATCCACCACCATAATATTCCTCTTACGTAAATTATCCAAAGTTAAGATTTTTCTTAAAGCCGACATCCACACAAATAACGCTACTCTCGAGGAAGCCTTAACTATCCAAATACTCTTCCAAGGAATAGGGGAACTTATTATAGTAGATAAAACATGATAGTAAGACTTCACTTCAAACGATTTCCTTTTAGAAGGAATCCAGCAAATTGTATCCTCACCTCCTTGCCTTACTCTTTGAGAATACAACTCATATAACGCAGAGACCACTTCCACCTTCCAATCATGCACAGGTCTTGTAAAAAAAATCTTCCAATGAATGTTCCCATTCCGAAACCGCATATGATCCACCATCCACACATTCTTACAACAAGCAATAATAAATAATTATGGAAAAGAGAACTTCAAAGGCTGCTCCCACACCATAAATAATGCCAAAACCACATCATAGATCCATCTCTCACCTCATACATCACAAATTTAGAAAAGCCTTCCCACCCCTTATACATTTCCACACTCCCACACCATAGGGCCCCGCAACTTCTTTAGAACACGAACCTCCCCTCAAACTATCATATTTATTATCTAGCACCGATCTCCACAGGCCCTCCCTCTCCATAGCATACTGCCACAACCACTTACCCAAAAGAGCTCGATTAAACTGAATCATATTTTTCATCCCCAAACCCCCTAAAATTATCAGAGTACATATTTTCAACCACTTCACTAAATGAAAATTAAACTCATCACCAATGTCCCCCATAAGAAAGTTCCTCTAAAGTTTTTCCAATCTATTAGCCACTCCTACCGGAATAAGGAAAAGGAACAAAGAATAAGTCGGTTAATAAGAAAAGAGTGTTTTTTCCAATCTATTAGCCACTCCAAGTTTACAAAATCATAAGCCTTCTCCAAATCCAATTTACACAATACTCCTAATTCCCCAGATCGAATCCGACTATCCAAACATTCATTCACCACCAAGACAGAATCCAAAATTTGTCTACCTTTGATAAACACATTCTGAGAACTTGAGACAATCTTTCCCAATACCGATTTCAACCTATTCGCCAAGACCTTAGAAATAATTTTGAACACTCCACCCACTAAGCTAATGGGATAAAAATCCTTGATTTCCACTGCCCTAACTTTCTTCGAAAAAGAGACAAAAGTAGCATTGAAGCTCTTCTCAAACTTCCCTCGGCTATGAAAATCCTTAAAAACTACCCTAATGTCGTTTTTTAATACCTCCCAATACTTCTAGGAAAAAGCCATAGAAAACCTATCAAATTCTGGAGCCTTATTTCCATTGAAACTTCTCACCACCTCTAAGACTTCACTCTCCTCAAATTCTCTTTCCATCCAATTTCTTTCCCCAACATCAATTGAAAGGAATGAAAAGCCACCCAACTTTGGTCTCCACACATATTGTTCAGAATACAACTGTTTATGAAAGTTCACAATATGCTCCTTTATTTATACGGAATAAGACATCATATTCCCATTAACAACTAGGGACTCCACCAAGTTATTTTTTCTATGCAAATTTGCCAAACGATGGAAGATCCTGGTATTATTATCCATCTCCCTCTCTCAACCAAAGGGCCCTAGACTTCTGTCTCCAACTCACTTCTTCAAAAATAATACTCCCCTCCAACTATCTAGAAATATCTTCTTTCTTCAACTTTTCATCTTCAGTTAATGATCTTTCTTTCCTCTGTAATCATATCCAGGTCACAAAGACCCTCCACCATCTCCTTATGCTTCCCTACATTACCAAAGGCCTCCTCATTCCATTTCTTCTAATCCGATTTCAATGCTTTCAATTTTTGTGCTAACAAATAACTAGGAGAACCCTGAAAATTATAGGACCCCCACCAAGTTTTTACCTTCTGTACAAAACCCTTTGATTGCAGCCACATATTCTTAAACATAAAATACCTACTGCCCCTTCTCCCCACACCATAATCCAACATCAATGGAAAGTGATCTGACAAGATTCTAGGAAGGCGTCTCTGAAAAACATTCGAAAAATATTCTTCCCACCCTAGAGATAGCAAGAATCTATCAATTCTAGACCATGCCTCAGAATCTCGATTATTTGACCAAGTAAAATTCCCCCTACCAATGGAATATCCATGAAGCCCTGAACAAAAATGAATTCTGAAAATTCCAACATCACTTGTGACTATCTTGAATCGAAGTTAAAAAACTTTAGAAGTCTTTTGTAAGTTTGTCTTAAATCTCAATGAGAGATCATCCAAAGAAAAGCTTTATGCAAGTACCATACTATTCAAAACAACGATTGATGTCTAGGGATTTCACCAAATTTCATTCAATCAGTTTGTTAGGTAACATTTTCACCATCAAAACAAAAACTTTTCCAGTAGATCAAAAGTGCCTCGGGGTCTCTATTTTCTCCATATTAATGCACCTCTACATAAAGTGACAACTCACATCGAATTAGGGTCACATTATATCAATTACTTCTTCAAACATGCTTTGACAAATGTAAGAGATCAACAAAAACAAGGAAGATTGTCGTATTTAAGAGCATTGTTTCAATGATATTGAATGATTAGTATCAATTTTTTTTGGCTGCCGAAAAGAATCTAGGCATCATCTTCCCATCTTTCTTTACACAAAAACAATAAAGATAGGGTAGAGATGTGAGCATGTTAAGAGTTAAAGCACTAACATCAGACGCCCAACAATTTTCCTTATATTTAGGAATTAAATTACTTTTTGCTTCCCTACCCAAATACACTCCACAACAGCTTCCCTTTATCTTTCCCTATATAATTAAAATATCATTTTTTTTTTACTTTTTCTTTTGTTTTTTTATTCATTTCTTTTCTTATCTCTCTCTCTCTCTCTCTCGTTGTCTCTGTCAACACCACATGGATGCAGAAAACCCAACCCCATCTCTCTCTCACATTGTCTCCATCTACCACATGGATGCAAAAAACCCAAGCCCCCATGTTTTCCCCTTATGAACATCACGCCCTTGTTTTTCATTCTTTCACCAGGCATGGTCGATAGAGAGAGAGATGAGAGCGTGAGAGAGGGATCGAGGTGGTGGCGAGTGGGAGGTGTGGTAGGCGTGGGTAAGCTGAGGTGGTGGTTCATCTTCCTGGTTTGGCCAAGAATGGAGGGGCAAGATGCTGAGTTTTATTTTGTTTCTGGAGGTGGTTCATCTTCTCGGATATGTTGATGGCTTTGTATATACTTCTCCACGGACTATCCTCAATTTTGAATCACAAAAATAAATTCTCAATCCAAAATGGGGCTACTGGAGAGGGAGATGGGGTTTGTGTTTCTGTGGTTGTGTTTTGGTGGTTGCAGAAGGGAAGAGGGAGATGGGGCTGCTGGAGAGGAAGAAGAAAAAGAGAGATGGGATGCGTGAAGGAGAGAGGAGAGAGGGTGTGTGATTTTTTAATATTATAATAATTGATTGGGTAGCTACAGTGCTACCCAACGCATTGGGTTGCACTGTAGCTACCCAATGATTTAGGGAATGGAACATCATTTATAGGGTATCTACTGCAGGTATTTTTTTGAGTTTTTTTTTCAAATTTTTCCAATATTTAGGGAAAGGAACAAGCTTTAGGGCATCTGATGTTAGTGCTTTTAAGAGGAAGAAATTACAAAGAATAGAAAATAAATCTATGCCTTTTTTTGGTACGAAAAAATGAAATTTATGAGTAAGAAGAGATAGAACAAATAATAGACAGGTGATTTATTTTTTCTTTCTTTTTTAGGGGGGGAACAAAAATTTAAAAGAATAATAGACATGAAGAATTAATTGAAACTTGGGAAGAAATTAGAAAAGTGCAAGAAGCCTATCCAAGGTAGATTTCTTACTGTGAACCAAGGTAGATTTATTACTGTGAACCATTTTGTTTTTCTTTGAGTAAGGTGAAGAACCACACAAAAGGTTCCGATGTGCATAATTTAGTCAAGACCGATTTCAAGTTTAATCACTATATTATTATGATGAAAGCAAATCCAATCTCAAAAGAAGATGATTTCAATAAATGATGGGAATCATATCCTTAAGGATATTTTTGCGGATGTGCATAGTATTGCTTGCGTAAAGGAGGCTTCCGTGGTAAATTACTTAGAGTCATCCACTGATTCCCATCAGTGAAATGTAAGCTTTATCAAAGATGCTCACGATTAGAAGGTGGATGTCTTTGCTTCATTTTTTAACTTATTGTATTCCTTTAGACGAAGGCAGGGAGGTGAAGACAAGCCCATTGGAAGCCCTCCAAGAGAGGGATGTTTGACATTAGATCTTTCTCTAGCGTCCTTTTACCTCATGATAGCACCCCCTTCTCTTGGAAGAGTATTTGGCAAAATAGGACCCTCTTAGAGCTGTGTTTTTTGCTTAGACAGCCATCCTAGGAAAGATTCTCACCATGGATAACCTAAGGAAAATGCATGTTATTGTGGTTGACTGGTATTGTATGTGTAAGAGGAGTGGAGAGTCCGTTAACCATCTTCTCCTCCATTGTAAGATCGCTAGTGCCTTGTGGGGTACTATTTTCAATCGTATTGGGTTAGCTAGGATCATGCCTAAAATATTAGTAGACCTTTTTGCTTATTGTAGAGGGTTGGGAGGCAGTTCTCAAAGGATAGCAATGTGAAAGATGATTATGTTCTGCCTTTTATGGTTCTTTAGAGGAAAATAAACGATAGAAGTTTTGAAAACCGTGAGAGGACGGTGCCAGAACTTAAGTCTTTCTTTTTCAAAACTCTTTAACACTGGACAGCTACTTCATATCTTAATTTTGCGCTTTTAATAATATTTCATTTACTTATTTTTTTTAAAAAAAAATAATGATGGAAAACTTAGCACTCAAATCATACTTACAGCTTCAGTGCATCCAAATAAAAGGCTAACCAAAGATTTCCACTGCAGAAACGCTTCAAGTGACTGTCCCATCTGCATAATGATCAGATGTCATCAAAATTTGACAGCAATATCAACATCAAAATTGTGTCATATAGGTCTGCACATACCAAAAATGCAATAAATGCAAATTGCAGCTCCCCAAGAAGTAGGTCTTCAGACCCTCCATAATCTTTTATCAGCAAACTTTCTAATAGTTGTGTCTGAACAGATCAGTGGAAGAATTCAAAACCCAAATCAGCTAATGCTAAACCTCGAAAAAATCTGTTGAGTTCTATTGTTCTTCAAAAGATGTGGAAGACTTCCTACCTTATCAAGATTTATGGAAGTAAGTTCTTGTCCATGAATTCCTTTTTGTTTGACAACTCGTGGAATTGATGTATAGTAACATCTTCTGCTCTGAGACTCGTCAACCGATGTTGAGAAGTTACTAGTCTTCAACTGCTCAACTAGTGCTTTCTCCATCACTGTTTTTGGAGTGTTGTTAACCATCCCAGGTTCACATGCAACGGTAATTTCTCCTCCAATGGGTTCTGTGCATGAAATGTATTAAGAATTGACCATCAGAAGAGGCATACCCTAGTTTTAAAGTCAACAAGAAATCAAGATCATTGAAGCTAATTTTTATAAATTTAAAAAAAAAAAAAAAAAAAAAAGAAGAAATTTTTGACAGGCATATTTCAGGCAATCATGATCTAAACCTAATAAAATGTTGAAATTCTGGCAACCATATTTCAGGCATCCATTAGACGCAATGAAGTTTGTTAATGGCACAAACTCTTCTTTAGAATTTTAAAACTGTTGCAGAATAATCACCACAAATCTGGTCAGTGCTAAACATAGATTTAAAAATCTAAGGGGAACAATTCTTTTTTTATAAGTATTTGAATTTTACCACAAAGAATGCCAAAAGGGGGCATAATCCGATGAAAATTCCTTACATTATTAGCTGAATACACCCATTCAGTAATAATCACAATTAAACATCCTTTTTTTTTTACAAGCAAATATTTTATTGAAAAGAGAGATACCGAAATACACAAGATTTGTACAAAAGAGTCCACCAAGAATTAAATTCTGAAATTCAAATAATCAAAAGCAATCAAGAAATAGAAGAAGAGGACATTGCTACAGCTAACATCTGCTCATACTACAACCTCAAAAAAAGACTTATGAGAAATGTAAGAATGTTCCATATCATCATCAACCGACTATTCTCCTCTCCAAATTGACCACATAGAACAATATTTCAAATTCTAATACTTCTAACACAACAAAAGTTTCCCTTTTAAGAAGCAAGCAAGTGAACAACCCCATTTGGCATCACCCACTACACCTCAAAAATAGAAAACACTGCCAACCATATCTCTATTGCTATTGAACAGTAGAGTACACAATGGTCAACTGATTCATTGGAATTTTACGCATACAACACTAGTCCACCACGATAATCTCCTCTTAGTAAGATTTTCCACTATCGATTTCATCCAGGCCTGTCAATACTAAAAATGCAACTTTCCAAGGGGACTCGAATAAAATGACAACAACCTCGTCATAATATAAGGATCAGTGAAAATGTAATTCTTTGATACTTCTAGCTCCACGATGACTTCAGTATTGTAGTGGATTCATAATCATAGATGTAAAAAAGAATTTAGATACTCCCACGAAAAAACCTCTTACTTTTTCCAAGGATGGGAGAACATAATCTGAGACTGAATAGAAAATGAGTTTGTTAACCTCAATGATAATGCCCAGCCTCTCAGAGCTCCATTCCAGTTGCTCTCTAGACTATGTATAGCATAACTTTACCGGCAAGTAACATTCTTATGAATGCAAGATATTTCTTCTGAATATTTTCCCCCACTTTATATAAATTGATAAGCAAAAGGAATGAGGGTGGAACCAATACAAAAAGCAGAAGATTCATGTATAAGCAAAATGAATGATAAGCAAAGTAATGTGGTACATCAGATTCGTTGGATTAAGATCTCTTTTATACTTTTCGTGTACAAGGACTTTGCAGGTCTCCACATCTTTTCTGATACGTTCTAACGTATCTCTTAAGCAAAAGTTCTGACTTCTCTCGGGAATACAAGCGTGCGACACGTCCAAACATCTTTTCCCATTATTCACAGTGACAGAATGCGGCGCGGCAGGCTTTGGCACGTCCATTTGTAGTACGTCAGCCGGTATCCTTATCTCCGGCAACGAGACCGACTTAACCTCCGGCATCTTTCTCTGATTCGTGGAGTGCCTGGTCAACAGCTTCGGAGGAACCACATAGGAAGCCAGCGTCTCTGCGAATGACCGGCGTTGATTTACCGGCGGCTTACTCGTGCTCAATGTCTCAGACGACCTAACCGCATGATCCTTCTTCATCGGAATCTTCATCTTTGATCGTTGATCCTTCATGACCTTCACGGCTGACTCCAACTCCGACCGGAACACATACCATCCTTCACCTTTCCAACCTTCTGGGACTAAAATGAAGCCCCTACGCTTTCCACCTTCATAATCTTCCACGGTCAGAAATCGGCCATGTTTATTAGCACAACGTTGAGCAAAAATACCGGGGAAACCAGGGCGTGATCGCCTCCAAAACACATCTGAGTTTTTCGTTGAGAGGAGCTCCTCCACCGTACCAAGAAGCCAAGAAGGATCATTGTAGTTCAGTAGAATAGAGCGGGTCACACCCCTACTGGATTCCTGAATACTCAAACCCGAAGTCACACCCTCCACACCCAAAACAAAATGCTTAGACTCCACCGAACACCGCCTACGAAAAATGCCTGGACCTGGGTTCCTTTTGTGGGTCTTCGGGCTCAGCACCAAAGCCTGCCGCTCCTCTCAGGCCTGTTAATGGAGGCGTTTCTATTAAGAAAAACAAACATGGGCTGTTGGGCTTTAGGCCCAAAGTCTCTTTTAAATATAATGCCAATTCTCGTGGTAGGGGCCAAGGTAAGGGTGAGCGTGGGTTCCTGGGATCCAGGCCCAAAGTCTTTAACACTGCCAACACTCGCGGTCTGGGCCAAGGAGAGGATAAGCGTGGGCTGTTGGGCTCTAGGCCCAAAATTTCTTCTAAAAGCATTGCTAAAACTTGTGGGCCTATTACTAAGCCCACTCGTTTGGAGAAAGGCAAAGCCATTCTGGTGGAGGATCCGAAGCCCAAGCCCAAATATGCCACAAAGAAATGGGTCAAGACCCAGGACCTGGGTACACCGAACACCGCTTTGGTTCCACTTCTCAAAGCTTTGTGCTTGCCCATCGGCGACCTCCCTCTCTGTGTCAGCGCGCTCCGTGGGTTCAAAGGGGCTGGGTCTGTCTGTGGATTGCACTACGAAGGGGGTGACTAAGCCGTTGGAGTCTTTATCTGGCCCAGAGATGCCGGAGCTGTGCCTGGGAAGGTTTACGGGAGGCTCGGAGATTCCTCAGCCTTCAGATGAGCAGCCTGGATGGGAGTTAGCCGTGGCTCCAGATTTGGAGGTGTCAGGGTTCTCTGTTGATTCTATGGAGCCCCTGCCCAATCAGTCCGTGGGTCTTTATAGCTCGGGTGAAGTTTTGCCTTCTTCTTCTTTGGGTTCCCTCTACAGTTCCTGCTTGGATTTGGATTTTTCTGAGGATCCATCTCCCTTGCTCTGCTGCCCAGTTAATAAGACCAGGGGGAAGTCTGGGGCTCAGTCTTCTGAGTGGGTCTTGAAGTTTGCTATGATTTTCAGCCACCTTGTGGGTGTTTCTTGTGATGGTTTTGAAGGGAAACTATCGGCTCTGTTTGAAGAAATTATTGCAAGCAACTCTGAGAAGATGTTTGGGTCCAGCCCGCGTGCTAGAAAGAAAGGTATGAGGGAGCTTAATAACTTATTCAGTTCTGTCAACTATGATGCACATAGTGGAGGCTCTTCTCGTGGTAGGAATAAGGCGAGGGTTTTTAAAGGTCATTAATGAAGCCGTCCCTAATTTCGTGGAATGTTCGAGGGCTTAATGAAGTAGGTAAGCCCCTCAAAGTCAGAAACCTTCTTAGACTTTGGAAGGCCGACATTATATGTTTGCAGGAAACAAAGCTGGAGATTATTTCGAGTAGCACAGTGAGAAGTTTGTGGGGATGCTCTTTTGCTGATTGGTGTTACCTTGCTTCTAATGGGGCTGCTGGAGGTATTTTGCTTATGTGGGATAGGAGGGTGGTGGAAAAGGTAGAGGCGTATGTGGGGGAGTATGTTGTCGCTTGCTCTTTCAAGAATGTGTCTGATGGCTTCTCTTGGGCTTTTGCGGGTGTCTATGGTCCTCAGTCCATCAGTTCTAGAAGGTTTCTGTGGGAAGAGTTGGCGGGTCTTTTGAGTTGGTGGGAGCTGCCTTGGTGCATTGGGGGTGACTTTAATGTCACTCGGTTTCCGAACGAAAGATCTGGGGTTGCCCGTTTTTGCCCAGCTATGATGGAGTTTTCGGATTTTGTATCCGAGCAAGAACTCATGGACCTTCCCCTTGCAGGGGGGACGCTCACGTGGTCTAATTCTGTCTCTTGGTCCCGTATTGACAGGTTCCTTGTGTCTCCGGATTGGGAAGCCAAGTTTCCTGGCCTGTTCCAAAAGAGGTTGCCCAGATTATGTTCTGATCATTTCCCCATTATTCTTGATTGTGGCGGTATTAAAGGGGGAGCTAGACCTTTCAAGTTCGAAAATATGTGGCTTAAGGCTGACGGGTTTGTGGATAAGGTGAGAGATTGGTGGTCATCTTACTCCTTTCTTGGTACTCCTAGCTTTGTGCTTGCCCAGAAGCTCAAAGCTTTAAGAAGTGGAATGAGCAGGTTTTCGGAAATATGGAGTTTCGCAAGAAAGCTCTCTTGGAAGAACTTAATTCTCTTGATCGATTGGAGGAAGAGCGTGGGTTAGATCCTGAGGAAAAGCTGCGAAAGCCTATGGTTATTATGGAGCTGGAACAAGTTACTCTTCAGGAGGAGATAAGCTGGAGACAAAAGTCAAGGATTCTTTGGCTCAAGGAGGGAGATAAATGCACCAAGTTTTTTCACCGGGTGGCCAATTCTAATAAGAGATACAATTCCATAGAATCTCTTTCTGTTAATGGCTCAGTCTCTTCAGACCAACCAACCATTAGGGATTCTGCAGTTCATTACTACGAGTCTTTATTCACAGAATCTCACAGTTGGAGGCCTAGGTTGGATGAACTGGATTTTGACTCCTTAGAGGCGGCCGAGGCCTCTTCTTTAGAAGTACCCTTTGAGGAAAGGGAGGTCTTAAAGGTTGTGAAAGGCATGAATAGAGACAAGGCTCCTGGCCCTGATGGGTTCTCCATGGCTTTCTTTCAAGACTGTTGGGATGTGATCAAATCTGACATTATGGGGGTTCTCCATGAATTCCATGCGCACAGCAAGTTTGTCAGNAGGATTTGGGATTAAATTAGACGGTCAAAGGGTTGTGGATAAGATTATATCAAAACCTCAAAATGCCTTTGTAAAAGGTAGGCAAATCCTTGACTCTGTTCTTCTTGCTAATGAGTGTGTGGATAGTCGCATCAATTCTGGCATTCCAGGGGTGATTTGCAAGCTGGACATTGAGAAGGCCTATGACCATGTGAACTGGGGGTTTCTTTTGTACATGTTGAGGAGATGTGGCTTTGGGGAAAAATGGTGCTCTTGGATTTCTCACTGCATTTCTTCGGCACGCTTCTCTGTCCTGGTGAATGGCACTCCAGCTGGCTTCTCAGACATGTCTTTTTCTTAGGTTGTCCAGCTTTAAGGCCAAGCCTATCTGGAATGGGGTCATTGAGAAGATGAGCGGCGGCTGGCTAGTTGGAAGCGGATGTACCTGTCAAAGGGGGCAGAATTACCCTTATAAAAAGTACTCTCTCCAATTTACCTACATACTTATTGTCCTTGTTCCTTATACCTGCCAGTGTGGCCAATCGTATTGAAAAGCTCTATCGTGACTTTCTATGGGGCGTTTAGGGAGGAATTCAAATTCCACCTGGTTAATTGTCTAAGGTTTGCTCCCTATTTCTGAGGGAGTTTGGGGATTCGAAACTTAAGGATTTTCAATAAGGCCCTTTTAGGGAAATGGCTGTGGCGTTTTGCTCATGAGAGAGAGAGCTTGGTGAGAATTGCTGTGGATGCTAAATTTGGAGTATGAGGGGAGGGTGGTGCTCTCGTGTTCCCTCTGGGCGCATGGAGTGGGTTTATGGAAGAATATTAGGAGGGGTGGAGTGCGCTTTTTTAGTCACACCAGATTTGAGTTGGGAAATGGTTCCAAGACCAGATTTTGGGATGATTTATGGTGGCGATTTGCCTCTTAGAGTGGCTTTTCCGGTCTTATATGATATAGCTTGCGAGAAGCATGCCTTGGTGGCTGACATTTTAGACCTCTCTAGTGGCTCTCCTCATTGGGATGTTACCTTTATTCGGGCGGCTCATGATTGGGAGTTGGCTTCGGTGGCTTCCTTCTTCACTCTTTTATACTCCCATCCCCCGAGAAGGGAGGGGAAGACAAGCTATGGTGGATTCCTTCCCGCAAAGTAAGTTTGATGTTAGATCCTTTTATAGGGTTCTTGTGGCATCAATGCCCACCACTTTCCTTGGAAGAGCATTTGGAGGACCAAAGCTCCTGTGAAAGTGCTTTCTTTGCTTGGTCGGCGCTGGCCAACCCGAGATATTGCAAAGGCAGAGAGAAAACCCCGCAACCCATAATGTCAGCCAAGTCCTCCATATTAACCACATTACCCACAGGGATCAAAGCTGACTTAGCCATATTAACCTTTAGCCTTGAGACAGCGTCAAAGCAAAGGAGAAGCACACGAAGAATGCGGAGGTGATGAGGGATAGCCCCACAAAAAACCAGAGTGTCATCTGCGAAAAGCAGATGAGAGATATTAACCGCCTCAGAGAACCTGGAACCGACTGAGAATCCTGAAAGAAGACCCCTATTAACAGTGACAGTGAGCATTTTACTGAGCGCCTCCATAACAATGACAAACAGGAGAGGAGACAGAGGATCACCCTGTCTCAATGACCCCATTCTTACTATGGACAACCTAAGAAAAAGACATGTCATCGTGATCGATCGCTGTTGTATGTGTAAAAGGCATGGGGAGTCTGTGGACCATCTCCTTCTCCATTGTGAGGCTGCTAGCGCTTTATGGACTACCATCTTCAGCCGTTTTGGGTTATCGTGGGTTATGCCTCTTCGTGAGATAGACCTGTTTGCCAGCTGGTGGACGGGTGGTCGCTCTCAGAGTGCTGTTGTGTGGAAGATGGTGCCCTCTTGCCTCATGTGGTGTCTTTAGAGGGAACGAAATGATCGTAATTTCGAGGACCAAGAAAGATCGATTGAGGAGCTCAAGTCTTTTTTTTTTCATACTCTTTTTTCTTGGACAGCTGCTTATCTAGCTCCCATTGTGATAAGCTTTAATGATTTTCTTGTATATTTTTCTTCCCCTTAATAGGCGGTCCTTTGTATACTTCCTGTGTGCTAGGACTGCGCTTTTGCGCTTTTATTGAATTGACTCTTACTTATCAAAAAAAAAAGGACTTTGCCTCTTCTTCTAATAAATTTTTATTCAGAAAAATTAAAAAAACAAAAAACAAAAAGATTGGTTGGATTAAGATTCCTGTATAAATATTGATATACATTAATGAAACAGATTTAGCAAGCTAAAATCTCGAAAAGACAGATATTTGTATATGTCTGTGTGCACACTATTGTGCATGTATTTACCTGGCTTGTTGACTTATAAAATCAATTTTTTTAAGCCAGGGACGTAAATTCCTACCAGCCTCTCACTCTCTGGACATCTCCAGTAACCATTCTATTGGAAAATAGAACTCCTGTTCATAGGTGGAAGATTCTCTCTTCTTACAGTATCATTTCCCCATACAATATACAATTGATGAGCTGCATTGGATACGAATATAGAAGAATAAAGATACACAATGCAGCAAGACAACTACTTTGACTTGTTGAAGCTTTCATTTTCACAAAGTTTCCAACAACCAATGCCCATGAAGCATCAAACACACCAAGTAATTTCGAAAGAAAAACAACATAAAATTGATAGCAAAAGCAATAATGAATGCAATTTAAAATTAAAGAATGCCAAGCCTCCAAACACAAGCAACAACATTAAAGAAATTCCTAATGGAATGTACTAAACTGTAGCGTGAAGAGCCCTAGAGGTAGTTAGATAGAGCATACCAATCCGTTCAATAACGCTCTTCGTGATGAAATTTGACAAGTTTTTCCAATCTCCATACTGGCTTAGATTGTAAGGACCAAGTTGTCTGTCAAACTCCAAACTTTTAACTGCTTGACAATATCTCTCTTCCTTAACAGATGAAAATGAGAGAGAGAGAGAGAGAGAGAATAAACAGAAACAAAAAACAAAATTAGTATCTAACACATATTCAGATGCTTATAAAAAAATATATATATATCTTAGACGCATTCAGATCAATAAGATACAAAAAGAAAAGAAAGAAAATAACATCTAACACAAATTCAGACCTATAGGGTTTATATTCAAAGACTCAGACAATATTTCAAGGATTTAGTACTGATGAAACTGAATGGCACAATAGCTAGAATCATATATATTTTCATCTATCAAAATAAAATATTAAGGCTGAATGTCCAATTGTTCAATATTTGAACAAATTGGAACTCTTAAGTGGTTAACCATGTGAAGGAGCCCTGCCCCCTTTTTCACCTGTACTTTTGTGTCCCCCCTACATCACTTAAGATGTGTTGTTACTTGTCAACAATAAACGTGAACAGATAAAGTCAACTCGGGATTCTGACTGTACTACAAGATTTTTGTATCCATTTTGTATGGTTAACAATCAGAATTCTATTATCAGCCATATAAAGACATGTAACCTAGATACCTGTAATGGTGAACATTGATCTGATATTATGATGTGATTCAGAAACAAGCTAACTAGGATTGTTAACTGTACAAAAACAGCAAACATTATTTGCCAACACACAATCAGGGATTATGTTCACTCAAACATACATATGCTTTTGGGTGATCAATTATCTAGTTGCTCAGATTCAGCAAATCAGCAGGAGCACAGACTCACCAGGTCAACCTCCAATCAAAAGAATTTAAAGAAATAAGACAAGAAGAAAAGCAACTGAACTGAGCAATAAGACAGGACTAACTTTAACTCAGCCTCATAATTTCTCCTACCAGACTCGGTTTAATGCTATAAATTTTGTAATAAAAACTACACCCCCTGGTTTTCTTACAGGATTCTAGAACCTTTAAGGTAAAAAAAGGATTGCAAAGAGGGGAAAGAATCGTGTTTTCACGAAATGGATGCTTAACAGATCTTTCTAGCATGTTAGCACTTCAAAAAATGAAGTTAGCACTTCGTTAATAGAATCTTAGAGATTTGTCCTACATCTTTCGTGTAAATTCAAGTTTTTTGTTGCCAAAAACTAATAGGGCACACACTCCCTTCCTGTTTTATGAGGCTTGAGGCTACAAAGTTCCAACCCATGGGTTGTAAAATACACAAGTAATCACTTTGTTTCCATATTGGTATTATATGCATGATTTAGGATGGCAACGCATGGGCTAGGTGGTGTTCTAATGAGGTGCATGAGGCTTATGGGGTGGGACTTTGGAAGAATATTAGAAGTTAGGGGGCATTTTCCAGTCATACTAGATTGAGGTCGGTGATGGCTTGATTCTAGCATGACGTGTGGTATAGGGATTAGGCCCGTAAGGCAACTTTCTAGACTTGTTCAATTTGGCCTATTGTAAGGATGCTTATGCGGCAAATCATTTGGTGTTTTCTAACAAATCTCAACAATGGAATATTATCTTTCTCAGAGTGGCTCATGACTGAGACATGGATTGCTTTATCTTGTTCCACAAATTGTTGTACTCCTTCGAATTGAGACTGGGTGGCGAAGACAAGCTTTGTTGAGTTTCTTCCAAGAGATGGTTGTTTGATGTTAAATCTTACTAAAATGTCTTTGTTCCCCGTGATAGAACTCATTTTCCTTAGAGGAGTATTTGGCAGAATAAGGTTCCACTGAAAGTAGCATTCTTTGCTTGGCTGATTGCCTTAGTGAAGATTTTAACCCTGGATAATCTTAAAAAGTAACATGTCATTGTGATTGATTGGTGTTATATGCGTAAAATAGTAGGCAGTTCGTGGACCACCTTTTACTACATTGTGAGATGGCTAGCACCCTATGAAATACCATCTTTTGCCTTTTAGGGTTGGCGTGGATTATGCCTAATTCTGCTGTAGACCTTTTCGCTTGGTGGAAATGATATTTTAATAGGCTTTGGAAGGCTGTTACGTGGAAAATGGTTCCATATTGCATTATGTGGTGTCCTTGGAGGGAAAGAAATAATTGACATTTTGAAGACCACAAACGGACGGTGGCGGAACTAAAGGATTTTTTTTTCTTAAAGACACTATCACTGGATAACTGCCTTTAACTTAAATATTTCTAACTTTCATAACTTCTGGATTTTATTTTTTTTGATAAGTAAGATTATATTAAAAAGAAAAGAGCTCTTCCGGTGGGTATTCTTCTCATGTGGGATAAGAGGGTTGTTGTAAAAACGGAGATGTATGTGGGGGAGTATGTTGTTGCCTGCTCTTTCAAAAATATAGTCGATGGTTTTCTTGGGCTTTTGCGGGGGGTCTATGGCCCTAATTCTGTCAGTAACAGAAGATTGCTTTGGGAGGAATTGGCTGGCCTTATTAGTTGGTGGGATGTGCCTTGGTGTATTGGAGGGGATTTCAATGTCACCCGGTTTCCTTTTGAAAGATCCGGGAAGCTCGCTTTTGCCCTTCTATGATGGAGTTCTCGGACTTCATTTCTGAGCTAGGCCTCATGGATCTCCCTCTTGCCGGGGGGTCGTCTACGTGGTCTAATAATTCCTCTTGGTCTCGCATTGATCGGTTTCTCGTTTCTCCGGATTGGGAAGCCAAGTATCCTGGTATCTCTCAGAAAAGGCTGCCTAGAATTTGCTCTGATCACTTCCCCATTCTCCTTGATGCGGGGGCATCAAAGGGGGCCCCAGCCCTTTAAATTTGAGAATATGTGGTTAAAGGCGACTGGGTTTGTGGATAAGGTTAGGCTGTGGTGGACGTCTTACCACTTTCAAGGCTCCCCTAGTTTCATTCTCACTCAAAAGTTAAAGGCTTTGAAAGCTGACCTTAAGATATGGAACGAGCAGGAATTCGGCAATGTGGAGTTCAACAAAAAAGCCCTCTTTTCAGAATTGAACGCCCTTGATTGTTGGGAGGCTGAGAGAGGGTTATCTTCCGAGGAGAAGTTAAGGAAAAGTTCAGTCATTAGTGAGCTGGAAAATGTTGTGTTACAAGAGGAAATTAGTTGGAGACAAAAATCTAGAATTTTGTGGCTTAACGAGGGCGATAAATGCACTAAATTCTTTCATCGGGTTGCCAACTCTAACAAGAGGTATAATTCCATAGAGTCTCTCTCCATTAATGGCTCTGTCTCGTCCGATCAATCGGTCATCAGGGAGCATGCAGCTCATTTCTACGAGACCTTATTTGAAGAGGAATACAGTTGGCGTCCTAGTTTGGACAACTCGCCTTCGATTCCTTAGCGGAGGATGAGGCTTCTTCGCTTGAGCTTCCTTTTCTAGAGAGGGAGGTCTTTGAAGTGGTTAAAGGTATGAACCAGACGAAGGCCCCTGGCCCAGATGGTTTTTCCATGGCATTCTTTCAAGTCTGTTGGGATGTGATTAAATCTGACTTTGTGGGGTTTCCAAGATTCCTCTTGGTCTCGCATTGATCGGTTTCTCGTTTCTCCGGATTGGAAGCCAAGTATCCTGGTATCTCTCAGAAAAGGCTGCCTAGAATTTGCTCTGATCACTTCCCCATTCTCCTTGATTGCGGGGCATCAAAGGGGGCCCCAGGCCTTTAAATTTGAGAATATGTGGTTAAAGGCGACTGGGTTTGTGGATAAGGTTAGGCTGTGGTGGACGTCTTACCACTTTCAAGGCTCCCCTAGTTTCATTCTCACTCAAAAGTTAAAGGCTTTGAAAGCTGACCTTAAGATATGGAACGAGCAGGAATTCGGCAATGTGGAGTTCAACAAAAAAAGCCCTCTTTTCAGAATTGAACGCCCTTGATTTGTTGGAGGCTGAGAGAGGGTTATCTTCCGAGGAGAAGTTAAGGAAAAGTTCAGTCATTAGTGAGCTGGAAAATGTTGTGTTACAAGAGGAAATTAGTTGGAGACAAAAATCTAGAATTTTGTGGCTTAACGAGGGCGATAAATGCACTAAATTCTTTCATCGGGTTGCCAACTCTAACAAGAGGTATAATTCCATAGAGTCTCTCTCCATTAATGGCTCTGTCTCGTCCGATCAATCGGTCATCAGGGAGCATGCAGCTCATTTCTACGAGACCTTATTTGAAGAGGAATACAGTTGGCGTCCTAGTTTGGACAACTCGCCTTCGATCCTTAGCGGAGGATGAGGCTTCTTCGCTTGAGCTTCCTTTTCTAGAGAGGGAGGTCTTTGAAGTGGTTAAAGGTATGAACAGAGACAAGGCCCTGGCCCAGATGGTTTTTCCATGGCATTCTTTCAAGTCTGTTGGGATGTGATTAAATCTGACTTGAGCGGTTTTCAAGACTTTTCATACTCATAGCAAGTTTGTCAAAAGCTTGAATGCCACGTTTATTGCCCTCATTCCGAAGAAGCACGGGGCATCTGATCTCAAGGACTTTCGGCCTATCAGTCTTGTCAGTGGAGTTTACAAGATCATTGCTAAAGTCTTGGCTAATAGAATGAGAAAGGTTGTGGAGAAGATTATCTCGAAACCCCAGAATGCCTTTATTAAAGATAGGCAGATCCTTGACTCTGTTCTTTTAGCGAATGAATGTCTGGACAGTCGTATCAACTCGGGTGCGCCCGGGGTCATTTGCAAGTTGGATATCGAGAAAGCTTTCGATCATGTCAACTGGGGGTTCCTTTTGTATTTGTTGAGGAGGTGCGGTTTCGGGGTGAAATGGTGTTCCTGGATTGCACAATGTATCTCTACATCTCGCTTCTCGGTTCTTGTTAATGGCACGCCGTCTGGCTTTTTCAGTAGCTCTCGTGGGTTGAGGCAGGGAGACCCGTTGTCTCCCCTTTTGTTTGTTATCGTCATGGAGGCCTTAAGCAGAATGTTATCTTCTTCTATTGACAGGGGTTTTCTGTCAGGTTTCTCTATGGGCTCTAGGCTTTCTGAAGAGGTTATTATCTCTCATCTGTTATTTGCGGACGACACTTTGGTTTTCTGCGAAGCCAACCCTGATCATCTTCGCTTCTTGAGGATGGTTCTTTTATGTTTCGAAGCTGTCTCGGGGTTAAAGATCAATTTGGCAAAGTCAGTTTTGGTTCCTGTGGGTGTTGTGGATAATGTGGATGAGCTGGCTGGCATTATGGAGTGCGGGGTTTCCTCTTTACCCCTGAAATACCTTGGTCTTCCCCTTGGTGCTGGCTTTAAAGCCAAGTCTATTTGGGACGGGGTTCTTGAAAAGATGGAGCAGCGTTTGGCAGGTTGGAAACGGTTGTATCTGTCTAAGGGTGGGAGAGTTACCCTTATCAAGAGCACTCTTTCCAATCTTCCTACTTACCTCTTATCCCTCTTCCCTATCCCTGTCAGTGTGGCTAATCGCATAGAGAAGCTCCAACGCGACTTCCTTTGGGGCGGCATAGGCGATGAATTCAAGTTTCATTTGATTAGCTGGTCCAAGGTTTGCTCTCCTATTCCTGAGGGAGGGTTGGGGATTCGAAACTTGAGGGTTTTCAATAAAGCTCTATTAGGGAAGTGGTTGTGGCGTTATGCGCACGAGCAAGAGGCTTGGTGGAGAATTGCTATAGATGCTAAATATGGTAGTTCTTGGGGTGGGTGGACTTCTATTGATTCTTCTGGGCCGCATGGAGTGGGGCTTTGGAAGAATATCAGGAAGGGCTGGAGTTCTTTTGTTAGCTTCACTAGATTCAAGCTGGAAACGGGTCCAAGATCAGATTCTGGGATGACGTGTGTGTGGGCGAGTTTGCCCTCAGGAGCTTCCCGTCCTTTATGGCTTATCCGGAGATAGGGCTGCTTGTTGTTGCTGATCACATGGACTTCTCTAGTGGCTCCCTTCAGTGGGATGTCAGCTTTCTGCGAGCGGCGCATGATTGGGAGGTAGTTGTCTTTGCTTCTTTCTACTCCTTATTGTACTCCTCTAGTAGGAATAGGGTAGGAGAAGATAAGCTTTGGTGGGCTCCTTCTCGCAAAGGAAAGTTTGATGTTCGTTCGTTCTACAAAGCCCTTGTTTGCAAAAGGGATGGGGAGTCTGTGGATCATCTGCTTATTCATTGTGATATTGCCCAAGCCTTGGACTGCCATCTTCAGTCGATTTGGTTGTCTTGGGTTATGCCTCTTCGGGTGGTCGACTTATTCGCTGTTGGTGGACGGCGCGCCGCTCTCGTAACGCTGTTGTTTGGAAGATGGGCCCTCTTGCCTCATGTTGGGTGCCTGTGTGAGGGGCGGAACGACAGAACGTTTGAGGATCAAGAAAGAACGCTCGAAGATCTCAGTCTTTTTTCTTTTCACCCTTTTCTCTTGGACAGCTGCTTATCTAGCTCCTTTAGCGATAAGCTTTTCTGACTTCCTTGTTCTTTTCTCTTCTGGTATTGAGTCTTGACTCTTGTATACTTCCTGTGTACTAGGGTGCTTGCGCGTTTTTTATAAAATTTCTATCTATCAAAAAAAAAAAACCAAAGGAGAAACAAAAGTAGTTTAAAGATATACTGTGTTGAAAAATAAAGACTTAATCTCTTCTAAAATCTTCTCATGGCCCTGAAAACTTATATTATTCTTTTCTCTCTATAGGCACCACAAAAGGCACAAAGATATCATCTTTCACATAGCAACACTCTGAGTGTTGCCAATAGTTCACCAACAAGTATACAAATCAACTACTCGTCTAGTAATAATCCAAGACAACCCCAATGGACTAAAGAAAACATTTCAAATGGCACAAGCAACCTCACAATGAAGTAGAAGATGATCCACTGACTCTCCATTTTTTGTACACATGCAACACCAATTAACCACAATGACGCGCTGCTTTGGGAGATTGTCCATGGTAAAGATCTTTCGTAGGGCCGCCGACCAACCAAAAAAAGGCCATTGTGAACGGAACCTTAGTCCGCCAAATGCTTTTTCAAGGGAAATAGAAACCATCTTGGCAACTCATGACACTGTAGAAGGATTTAACACTAAACAACCCTCTTTGGAAGCAACCTACCACAATTTGTCTTCCCTTTCCCGTTTCATTTTCGCTAAATACAACGCCCTGAAGAACGAGGCAAAGGCTTCTACTTCTTAATCATGAGCCGCTCTAGCAAATGTCACATTCCACTGAATGATACCTCTAGAAAATTTCACGTGAGTTGCAATGGAAGCATTCTTTGCGCAAGCAATACGAAATAACACTGAAAAGGCTTCTTGAAGGGCCGTATCTCCACACCAAAGATTATGCTAGAATTTAACCTTGGAGCCATCTCCTCAAATTTGGTATGACTACGAAACTTTCCTTAATCCCTCATAATATTTTTCTACAAACCCACCCCATGCTCCCCAACAGGGTCACTAGAACACCACCCTTCCCATGCACTTACATATTTAGAGTCCACCACCATTCTCCACCAAGCCCCTCTCTCTAGCCCATAGTGCAAAAGCCATTTACCTAAGAGAACATGATTGAATCTCAACAAGTTCCTAATCCCGTATCCTCCCTCAGAGGTTGGCGTACAAACCTTGAACCATCTCACTAGGTGATATTTGAACTTTTCATCTAGCTCCCCCATAAGAAGTCACATTAGAGCTTTTAAATACAATTTGCAACACTCGTAGGGAGAGGAAATAGGGACATGAAGTATGTAAATAAATTGGATAGGGTGCTCTTGGTAAGGGTTAATCCTACTATCCTTAGACAAAAACAACCTTTTCCAACTAGCTAATCGACATTCTATCTTCTCAATAACACCGTCTCATATATGCTTAGCCTTATAGGATGCCTCCTATGGAAGACCAGGATACTTAAATGGTAGACACAACTCCACAACCCAGAATTCCAGCCAACCCAGCCACATTATCAACTTCTCCCACAGGAACCAATTCCGACTTGGCTAAGTTCGTCTTCAAATCCAACACAGCTTCAAAAAGTAAGAATTAAGTTCTGTAAATTGCGAAGATGGTTTGGGTCGGCCCCACAGAAAAGTAAGGTATTATCGGCTAACAGAAGATGGAAAATATCAGTCCATGTCTCTACAGAGAAGCCAAACAACAAATATCCTACCCAATGCCTTCATAACTATGACAAACAGTAAATGAGAGAAAGGGTCCCTTTGCCTCAAGCCACGAGAGCTGCTAAAGAAGCCTGTGGGAGAGCCGTTCACCATAATCGAGAAAATAAAATGAGCTATCCATTAGCACCATTTCCCCCCAAACCCGCACCTTCTCTGCATGTACAATAGGAAATCCCAATTAACACGATCATAAACGTTTTCTAAGTTTATTTTACAAATAATCCCCGGTTCTCAAGATCTCAATTTGCTATCAAGGCATTCATTGGCAATAAGAATAGGATCTAGAATTTGCCTACCTCGGATGAATGCATTTTGTGACTTAGAAATAATCTTGTAGATGCTGCCCACTAGATTGATGGGTGAAAATCCTTGGGGTCAACAGCCCATAGAATCTTCAGAATGAGGGTGAAGAACATAGCATTAAGCCATTAAGGCTTTTCTTGAACTTACCACTAGCATGGAAATCATGAAAGACCTTCATGATGTCCTCTTTCAAAACAACTCAGCATGCTCAAAAGAACGCCATAGAGTAACCATCAAGGCCCGACGCCTTATCACCATTCATTGTTTTCACAACCTCCCACACCTCCCTTTCCTCAAAATCTTTCTCCAACCAACTAGCCGCAACCTCATCAATAGAATCAAAGGAAAGACCGTCCACCATAAGCCTCCAACTAAATTGCTTGGTAAACCACTTTTTATAAAATTGGACAATGTGCTCGCTAATCTCGAATCGGTTGGTAGAAATAGTGCCATCAATCAATAAATGGTGTTCCTTTTTCTATTGGAGTTGGCCATTATATGAAAAAACTCCTTGAGCCATAAGATCTTAGATTTTTGCGACCAACTCACTTCCTCCATGAGAGAGGATCTTACTAATTGCTAACAATTTTTGCCTTCTTCATACTCTCAACACCTAATGCCCTCCCCTTTTCAATGATACCGAGAACACGTAGTTCCTCCAAAAGAACCTTCTTCTTCCTTTATACATTGCCAAACACCTCCTTATTCCATCTCTTTAGGTCAACTTTCAAAGCCTTGAGGTTGCTAGCTAAAATGAAGTTAGGAGTGCCTTGAAAAAGATAAGAGTCCCTCCACTATTTCACCTTATCCACAAAACCCTCTGGCTTTAGCTACATATTTTCAAATTTGAAGGGCCTACTACCCCCTATGAAAGTCACCTCAGTCGAGGAGGATCGGAAAATGATCTGAGCAAAGTCTAAAAAGCCTCCTGAAACTGGGCTTCCCACTCTAGAGAGACCAGAAATCTATCAGTTCTAGACCAAGAGAAAAATTCTCAATTATTAGACTTGGTAAAAGTTCCGCCCACAAGTGGAAGGTCCCTCGGGCCCTAATAAAAAATGAAATCAGAAAACACCACAATAGCTGGTCATAAATGAGCGTTGCTCGATCTCTCACTAGGGAATTTGGTAACATTGAAATTACCCCCAATGCACTAAGGCAAATTCCACCAGCTCAGTAAACCAGCCAACTCATCCCAAATGAGCCCTCTATCCCTATCATAATTAGGGCCATAAACGCCCACAAAAGCCCAAGTGAAATGATCTTCAACATTTCTAAAGGTCAAAGCCAAGGAGAATTCCCCCACACACTCGTCGATCTTCTCCACCGTCCCACCCTCCTATCCCACATAATCAAAATGCCACCTGAGGCCCCTCTGGAGTCCAAACAATACCAATCCACATGTAGGCAACCCCGCAAACTATGCACAATGCTACGAGACATGACTTCAAGCTTGGTTTCTTGGAAACAACAATATCAACCTTCCACTCTCAGAGTATGTTCCTCACACTCAAGACATTTTCCCCCCTCATTCAATTCTCTCATATTCCAGGATAACGGTTTAAGCTTCATAAAAAAACTGATGATCCCATTTCCTTCCTTTACCACGGCTTGAACACTCACCTTTTGAATTTTAATTAATGTAACGCTCCAGCCTTCTCAACACTCTCCTGCTTTTGTTCCCTTGTTTAGAACTAGAGGCTGAGCCCTGCTGCCTACAGCGTTCCTTAGTTTCAATAGCTATCATAATAGCCAAAAACTGCCCCTACAAACCCTCACACAAGACTCCCACAAGCTGATGGATTTTCGTAACAAATTGCACCACCCAATTTGAGCACTCAAACTTGAGCTGCTAGAATTCCCCAACACAACAAGGGGAGAAGAGCTTAAGGGGTGCACAAAGAGGCTTCGACACCATTGAAAAGTTCCACATCTCCATTACGCTTATCACACCTCAAATCCATCCAGCCAATGCGGTCAATGCAAAACCATAACCTGCATAAATTCCCCTATACCCGAAGAATAGCAAGAGGCAGAGGGACAGATTTGTGGGGAAGAGAATCCAAGCTTACAACGCCCAGCTGGCCCTAGGACAAAGGCGCTAGCTGTTGGGAGTGGTGGAAAGACTAGTTCGGCGGTCTCTGAAGCGAGTTGAAGGTCACAGTGTCGATGGCCCAGCTTCTCTCAACTGCAGCTTGTCGCTCAAAGAAGACCCACTACTACCCTCGCCAGTAGCTACTGAGATTGGTGGATAAAGGGTTTCAACAGGCTCTCTAACAAGCTGAAGTTCGCGAATCGTTCCCGCTTTTGCCCCACGACCAGAACCACCGACATTCGTCCTTCCCTCCACCTCCGATATAGGTTGAAGCTTGACGTTGGGGGGTGAAATGTCAAACCGGGGTTCCAAAGTGGCGGATGAGCCACTAGCAAAGGTCGACGCTGCCGGGTCACCAGGCTGACTTGCACCCGTGACCATCTTTGGGCCCAAACGCGTATCCTTCTTCGGGTGAGAGCCTTGCCCCTTACATTGGCTCCCGGTATGACCCAACCGAAAATTGGGTTTGAAAACAAATTTGGGCTAAGTTCCCTCAACTCCTATCTGGGCATTCCCTTTTGAGTTAGGAACCTTAAGTCTCGCATGAGCCTTCGGATCAGCTAAACTAGGCTTTGGCACACTTGGGCCACCAACAGAATTTGACTTAGGCGCAAGACCCATCAGGCCACACACACCAAGGCTCAGGTCCAAGTCCAACCATTTTAAACACCTCACTACATCCCTTTTGATTCTAACTAACGAATTCCCGAAGGACCGCACTTCGAGCCTTTCAGCAAAAAGAGTTGTGTCCCTTTTAAAGGTTTCTACACCAATATCTTTTCCATCCTCGGACGCAAAGTCAGAGCCACTAGGTCTCGTCACCGTCAGCTGCTCCTTAGGCACAAGTAGTTTAGGGAACATGTCACCGCCCTTCAACGCTAGCGAAGACTTTGTCTCCTTCACTGGAAGCTTCAATTCCATCATCGGAGATGATAGTGGATTGCCAGAGCCACCCGTCATTGGAGGAACCTTAGCCATCCATTGACAACAACACCTCTGCAAAACTTCTCTTTCCTACCCCATCTCTGCCGTGGAACTTTTTTCTGCCTTCCAAAAGTTGTTGCCTCCATCGTGAATTGACCGAGAGAATTTCATGACCACTCTCAGCTCCGAAGCAAAAGACCTCCAGCCCTTGCCGTTTCTCCCTTCTGGCACTATGATAAAACCCCTACTTGTACTTCTGGCCTCCGCCATAATCCTCCACAATCAAGAAGTGGCCGTGCTTGTTGGAACACCGCTGGGCAATGAAGCTGGGGAAACCATACCGGGACTGTTTCTAGAAGACTGAAGAGCCCTTAACTGTCATCAGCTTCTCAACAGTTTCTTGCAGCCAGCAACTTTTAGTTGTTCGTAGAAAAATGGATTGAATGACCCTACATTTGTCATGAATCCTCAAACCAGTAGAACCTCCCTACACTGCCATCTCAACACTTTGGATTCGACAGTACACCACCCTAACAACTCCAAGCAGCCCAGTCGAAACCAGAAACCAAAACGGACAAGTGAAGGGTAGCGAAGCTCGCTCTCACGAGCCGCCTAGAGAGAGAGAGGAGAGGGAGAAAAGCATAACACATCGAAACCCTCTTTCCTCGGGTTACTGGTCATCCGCCGGGAGTTTTGGGTTTAATGTAAATATAGTTCGCATCTATTTGCACAAATAAATTATATTTTTGCCTAAACGAATATGTATGTTAATTGTAGTAGAATATTATTCTATAGTTTTGTCATGTTTTGTGTTTTATTAATAATCTTCAGTAAATTTGTAGTAGTTTGTCACTTCTTCTCACAGTCACAGGCCGCAAAAAAAATGAAAATTTCGTTAATTGTAGACTCAAAAGATTTTAGTTACACATATTTTGTCAAGTAATTAATTTAATGAAAGAAACATTGCCCCAAGTTCTAATCTTCCTTCCTGCGGTTTTCATTCAAACAAGATCAGAAAGAAAAAGAAAGGAATCCATTTCATGTGAATTAACGTCAGGTAAACAGCAAAATGGTTAAATTCACCATAGGTGATTACATATGCTCATTGCTTTTCTAGCCCATTAAACAGGCATGGTCTGATAATCTATCTACATCTATTTTAATAAATTATACTTTCCATTAAAATAGACATAATTAAAATCCAAATGAATTTTAATGTCATGTTAATAAGGTTAGGCTTGTTTCAATTATAGTAAATTAGTAGATGGAATAAGTTTTACAGTTGAGTAGGAAGCTGTGAACCCAGGTAATTATGAACATCATAAGTATTGGATAAATATATAATGATAGGTTTATAGGTGGAGTTGGTAAAACCATAAAAGAATTGCTTTGCCAGGCTCACAATATCACCATCAGATCATGTCTAGGACAAACATCGCTAATGTTGTAATGTGTGTGTGCGCGCGTATACATGTTTACTTTTCAAGATATCTTATGTACCTGGATGTTCTTGGTAAGTATGTTGGAGGAGGCCTAAAATAATTTCTTTATTTTTGGGATTTTCGTTTTTCCCCACAGAATGCAAAAGATAACCCTCCTTGCAATACCCTATTCATTGGCAATTTGGGAGAGAACATAAATGAGGACGAACTGAGGGGCCTTTTTAGCTCGTATGTCTCACTTATCCCTGCCAATTATGTTAGCTGTTGAAAAATCTATTTATTACTTTAAGACACCAACCTAATTATTGGAATCTTCTGCTTAATTTCATAAATTTGGGTCATGTAGACAACCTGGTTTTAAGCAAATGAAGATCTTGCGGCAGGAAAGACACATTGTTTGCTTTATTGAGTTTGAAGTAAGTAATTTAATTCAGTGCATTGATCCTCTGGTTATTTTCTTGCTTCAGTTTCATATTTCTAACGTTTTATTGTTTGCATCATATTTGCTAATGCAGGATGTAAATAGTGCCACCAATGTACACCATAGTTTGCAGGGTGCTGTTATTCCCAGTTCTGGTTCAGTTGGCATGCGGATACAATATCCTTTTAACCTTTTGTTATGTCATTTGATGTATTCTTTCTTCTATTTTTATTGATCATCGTTTTTTTTCTTTCAAAATAAGTAATATATTCAATTAAAAGGAACACAAAAAGGGTGTGACCCTAGTGCACAAGTACTCAAAATAATCTCTTTATAAAAAGAAAAGAAGCTAAAGTTTGTGGTTACAAAGTTTCAAGAACCCCATGAAAGAAGTAGAAAAGAATCTGGTAGTTGCCTTCATCCAATTAGAGTTTGAGGAACTACTTGATGAAGATAACTACTTATGTGTCTCAATAATTTGTTTTTTTGATAAATAAACAACAAATATCATTAAAAGCGTAAGGTTTTCCTAAGTATACAAAAGGAACACTTGAAAAGTGTAAGCAAAAAGAACAAAGAAACCCAGCCAAAAAGACCCATAGAAGCCCACAACACTAGGCAAAAAGAAAAGCCCCAACCCCCCACTTATAACCCACAGAAAAACACCCTCAAAAGCACAAACCAAACCTCAACAAAACCACTCCTCCAACAACCCTTTTACGAGGCAGGAACGAGATCTCGACTATCAGAACACTGATAGTCGGGTTTCCCCTGTTGGCTGGCCCGAAGTATCTCCCCACTTCGAACTTGCCTTTACCACAGTTAGAGCAATCACCTCTAGCATCAAAATTTATGGAGCTTTTCAAATTTTTTAGTTCCCTTCTACCTTTGTACCACGTTTAGGAGTAGCCAACCCCTCATGACGATGTTCCTCTGCTAGAACTACCAAAAGATCTAAGAACTGTTTCTCATGACCGACACATGAGATTCCCACAATAGGAACAACCTCCATTGCACATTGCACAACCTCGTAGTACTCAAATTTGCCCTCCTCTCCAACCACACTATTACCAGCCCTGATCTCTCTCTTGCTAGACCCCTTGCTGATCAGGGGCCACCATCGGCTTCGACGAGAATGGGGGGAGGCTAGTCATAGCAGGCCTTGCAACTTGAAAAACTCCCGCTGAAGAAGCCATCACCAACGGGTTCTAGGTGAACCACTGAGCTACTAACAAAATCTGAGCTACATCTGTCAAGAACACTGGCCTCGGCGGAAACAAAAAGATCCCATTGTTGTCCTTTGGCACCATCGACCTCGTCAAAACAAGCCCATCAAATTGGGGGAACAACATACGAGATTGTCAGGACCAGAGCAGCCACCAATAGGCTCTTTGGCGAAACACCGGTAAAATTTGGTCTCCCCTCCAACAGAAAGACCTCCTTTGTGACGGGAATAGAGTCGCGATGGGGAAGCGGCCTCGGCTGGGGTTGGGGAAGATCATTGACATCAACTGTCCAACTCACCGTAGTTGCTACCGGCGAGTTCAAGTGTGCATCCTTACTAGCCGACGATTTCTAAGTTGCTACCAATGAGAACTCTGGCGTAGGCGGTAACAAAAAGAGACCACCAGCATCAACTGGACACGTTGGAACAAACCCAACATGCCGAACATCATCAGAAGAGGTCGACGGGATCAGAAAAGCCTTCGGCAATGAGTTTGGCAAACCAGAGCTTGTGCGGAGAGGCTCGGGACCCCACAACCTGCACCCATTCCCACTTTGGACCTGATATCCACTTTTGAACCCATGTTAGAAGCCCTCTTGGAAATGGGTTTAGACATGGAATTGGGTTTGGGCTTGCACTTGAGAGCCCACAACTTTACCCCCTTCTTGCGTCCAGCGGGTTTCAGGATATTGGGCTTTTGTTAATAGGAAGGTTTGTACTCTTATTCAGCTTGGAGGGTTGGGAATCAAGAATTTGATTACTTTTAAATAGGCTCTATTAAGAAAGTGGTTATGGAGGTTTGTTGTTGAAAGAGATGCTTTTTGGTGTTAGAGAATGGATAAGAAGTATGGGAGTTTGGCAGGTGGATGGTGCACTAACGATGCCATTGGACCTTACGAGGTGAGTCTTTGGAAACACATTAGGAGGGTGTGGGATTCCTCCTTTAGTTTTGCTAGTGTTGAGGTGGGTGATGGCTTTTGTACCAGGTTTTGGTGTGACGTGGTGTGGATGTCCTTTGAAGGATTCTTTTCAAGAGTTATTTTGCCTTGCAAGGAATGAGGACGCTCTGGTTGTAATACCACAAACAAACACATGGCAAACTTTACAATTTAATAACAATTATAATCATAATGACTTAACCCAAAGAAGATTTTAGGTTCATAGAAATAATTATTTTTTGACAAAATTACTCAATTATGGGAATTAGTAATTATAATAGAAACAAATCATAGAGGCTTTAGAATTACTTATCAAAAAAGAAATCATAGAGGCTTTAAAATAAGAATTGAGGGATTAAAACACTCGGTATAAGTTCAGATGCACAGTTTGAACATTCTGAGCAGCGGTCGAACGATGCCACATAAGAGTGTGAGAATCTTTGGGTCACCGTTTTAATGATCCATGTCAGTGACCAAGAAATCCTAAACCTTCATTTCCCTCGCCCACACAGCGGCCAGGTAAGAGAAAGTTAGAGAGAGAGAGAGAGAGAAGTGGAAAAATGAGAGATTTTTTTGAAGTTTTGGAACCAAGGAGGACGAGGCTTCACAACCAAGGGTAAGAACCCTAAGCCCTAACTTTTATTTTGTGCGAATCCATGTATTTAAGCATGTACTTTATGTGTGGGTGTGTTTAGAGTATTTAAGTGTATACTTTATAAGCCACATGAGGTTTTAGAACGAGTTCCCCTATTATTGGGACTAAGGCAGTGTGTTATTAGAGAACCTTAAACCATTTTGGTAGACCATTGGTTGTTAGGAGTGAAAATGAGAATGAAAGTTGACACCTTTTAAGATTTTGGAGGTAAAGCTATGGTTTTTAAGACTTTTTAAAGTTGGTAACTTTGGAACCTTTAGCACCTTTAAGAAATGAGGAGGTAAAAGATGGGATTGGATGGAAAGAAGCTCGATAATGGCAATCTATGTAGTTAGTGTTTGAACAGTAGCATTACCATCCGGACAATGCACGTGAACCATTAGAACTTTCTCTGACTAGTGTTCGAATGAATGTAGGATTAAGGGTTTTAAGTTATAATTAGGGTTTATAATTTAGGAGCTTGATTGATGATAGAGTAAAACTGCAATTTAAGGAGCTAAGACTTCTTGAGGAACTCGTATTTGGATTTGCGCACAAGGTAAGTAATCGCCCATGATAATGTCTAAATGATGAATTGTTTAAGCATGACTATTTCAATACTTACAAATGTGCATTTTAAACATGCATAAAATCTCTTCAATTATATGGGTGAGCCCCATATTTTACTGAGAACCTTGGTTAAATTGCATCGTTTATCACTAAGTTTTCTTCACGAATAAATTGTAATTGTGAAATTGGAAGTAATATGATTGTATGACATGTCCACCATTGATAAGGATGAAATCTATGGCATGTGCATACCAAACTATACGGATTGGACCCTATGGCCTAGTTGTTGAGATGAATGAAGTTGTACCCTGGATCTGAGGGTTATTGTGACCGGCACCATCTATTGGGTGGGGTCACCAGTTGTGGCATCACTAGTTGAGTTTCACCTAGGGTATCGACCTGGTCGAGCAACTAGGTGATGACGGCCTATGTGCATTGCCCATTGGCCGCGGAGTTGTACTAGATGTCCTAGGGACGCTCAAACCCTACCGTGAAGGGGTTAAGGGCACAAATAGGCTATATGGAGGATGATTATAACATTGATACATGTATTAGTATAAAATTGTGCACTTCATGAACATGATTTTATGTCTTTAACTGTTGCATGGTTTTATTCTCATAAAACCAAGAACCTTTGCCAAACCCATTATTTCTTAAAAAGCAAAAGTTACTGTAATGATTCCCTTGAGCATAACTTGTTGATTTATACTATGCCAAAGCCTTATTTTTGCCAATGCTATTATTTTCACTATGTTATTTCAGCACATCTTTATGCTTCTAACTTTCTATAAATGACAAAATGGGCTCACTGTATGAGCTAAGTTTTGTTGGCGATTTACTTACTAAGTCGTGGACTTACATGATTTTCATCTGTAAGTCAATTTGTTTTACAAATTAGCTGGCGGTAGTACTCAGAGAGAAGTCCAAAGGTAGTTACAAGAGTCTGAAGCCGCAGGGCATTGTTGCATAGATGTAAAATTAGTAGTTTATAAATGTATTGGCTTGTATATTTGAGTGACAAAAGGAAAGTTGTCATGGATAATGTACTTAGAGGCTCTGGAGTTGTACTAATGATTATATTGTCATAGAAAAGAAAAAGAAAACAAATAGAATTTTTTTTAATGAATAAAGAGAAAAAAAAAGATGGGAGAGAAAAGAGACAAACTCAGATCTCAAAAACATTCCGCTGCTTAAAATCTGATATTGAGGTAGTAATAGTAATACTCCAAGTTAATTAATTTGGAGGTGCTACATTGGCGGCTGAACTTGGGATTGTTAGCAATAATGTGGTTCATTGGGACATTAATTTTGTTAGTGTGGTGCATGATTGGGTGGTGGATTCCGTTCCTCTCTGTTCCATGTTTTTTATTCTACTAGGGTGGGTTGAGGAGGTTGGACGCCCTCAAAAAGAAGAGCTTTTGAGGTCAAATACTTTTACAAGGTCCTTTTTCCCAACGTTGACCCGTCTTTCCTTTGGAAGAGCATTTGGAGGACTAAGGCTCCTTTGAGGTTGGCTTTATTCGCTTGGACAATATCTCTAGGAAAAATTTTCACTTAGGATAATCTTCGCAAGCGTCACTTCATAGTGATAGATTGGTATTGTATATATAAAAAGAATGAGAAAACCTTGGATCATCTTCTTCTTCATTGTGATGTCGTGAGAGATTTGCGGAATATGGTATTTCAGATGTTTGGAGTAGAGTGGGTTATGCCTAGATTGGTGGTGGATTTTATGGCATGTTGGAAAAGAAGTGTTGGTCGGAATGATATCAATATTGTTTGGAATGCAATCCCTTCCTTTTTAAGTGGCTCATTTGGAGAGAAAGGAACGCTTGCAGCTTCGATGATTATGAGAAGACGAGCTTGGATCTACAAATTTTGTTTCTTAAATTCCTATTTGAGTGGATCTTTCATAACGTCCTCCTTCATGTCTTTGGCTTTGCAGACTTTTTTGCTCTTTTTTCTTGTTCTTGATTTGTTGGATGTTTTTCTCTTGTATACTTTCTATATACTTGGTCTGTGCCTTTAACACTTTTAATGAACTTCTTTTACTTATGTGCATTTTACATATTTGGGTTGCTTGTTGGGTACAAAATTTGATGGAGTTAAATGTTATAGAGTAAATGTTGTTGAAACGTTTTGTGTATATGAAGTAAAGAATACAGGTTATAAAATTAAATTGGCCTAGTGGTTGAATAAAGGAAGTAAGATTTTCAATAAGGAGTCAGGCATATGTTCCTGTGTTCAGTAAAGAATATATTGTTGCCTTTATTACTATGGTGTATATTTTTTCTGAGAATATACTGTTGCTTTTATTATTATGGAGTATATGATTTTCTTGACTTCTATTTACATATTCAAAGAACCCATTTGGGAAAAGGAAGGATGCCGGCTACCATGTTGCTGCCCCTGGCACTAATGGAGCTCTACCAGCTTTGACTTACCAGTAGCTTGATGGGGATGTTCTCTGATCTTTATGCTCCGACAAATACAACTACATGATAGGATGCATCCTGCAGCTATTGCATGCATCCATTTCATTATCAAGTCATCAACATTAGCATATCTCCTCATGTGAATGAACGCACGTAGTGGCATCATGAACATACCATTTGGCCATGTTATAACTTATCAGAGACATGCATTTCTCAGCAGCATGTTTAAATGCCTGGATTACGTAATAGGGGCTCAAATATTGTTACCAGTTGTAGTAATGCATTGATCTGTGGTTTTGTGGGGTTTGTGTGCTATTCCACCTCATGTTGACTTCTCTGTACATCAACTATAGGAATGCTTATGCAAATAGACATCTGGCTATCTTATCTATTTCTGGTTTAGGTTCACTTATTTTCATTTAACCTGCCATCAAAAGGTGACCTGAGAACCATTTTATGGCGCATGTGGAATATCTAGGAAATTCACTCCACTAATCATGTTTCCCCTTTCATCACCATTACCATTGCCATTACCACCACATTTTTAGCCTTTTTCTACATATTGAAAAAGTCCTTAGTTAATTGATTAAGTGAAGATCTGCTTATGATGCTTAAACATTCAAGCTACTCAAAGCATAACTATTCAAAGAATGTTGTGGAATTATATGCTGTGATTTATATACAGGATTTGCTTACAAAATGACAAAGCTTTCAAACATTTGAGGAGGTCAAGTGTTGCGGCTGCTTTAATTCAGGTAATTTTACTTTCCTAGGCTGGAGGACTGACAAACACGATTGGTGGACATTAAGTGGGCAGCTGTTTAGTGTCAAACCTTTTTCTTTCTTTCTTTCTTTTTTTTTTTTTTTTTGGTTGGAAGCTTATTTAATAAATGCCACCACTGAGATTCATTGTTGGAAGGTAGCTTATTCTGTGTTTCTTGCCGGTTGCCGGTATTTCATTGTCTTTAAGTTTAAGCTTTGTTCCGGGAAGAACCTTTAATGTGGTCCTTGGGTTTATTAAGCACTTGTAATGAACGAATATATGGTGGGAACAAATAAGGGGTTCAGGAGAAAGGTATAGTGTAGTTGTAGTATTCCACTTTCTAAAGATTAAAACAGGGGTGTTCTGTTTTTGGTTATATCTTCGTGTTTGACTTGTGGTGTTCTTTGTATGTTACACATCATTTATACTTGTGTGTGCACGTTTGAGTGATAGAAAGAAGAGAGAAGAGAAGGGGGGGTTTCTATGGGTGGGTTTTTGACCGGGATTTTTTTTTTGGGGAGGGGGGGGGGGGGTTAGGCACCTCCTTTCCTCGTCAGATTGTTGTTGGAGAGTCCTATAGGGTCGGGTTGGGTTGGTTTGTTGGAAAGTAAATCTCCTATTTCTGACTTTCGACCTACCTGGATCGGTAACCAAAAAAAACATACCAATCACCTATTGGAGCAAAAATTTGTGTCAGCTTGGGTAGAAAAGGGCAAGTTGGGTCGGGTGGGCAGGCAATTTGCCCTAATATTGGTCATGCCATTATGATATGCCCATCCGCCGTGTGACCACCTTTGATATTGAGATTGAGGCTTTCCAATATTTGGCCAATTTATCGCACTTATAAATCTTGTAAGAATAAGGGCCATGAAGAAAAGCATTTCAAAGAGTTGACGAGTTCCCCCCCTATAGCAAAATTGGATCGAAAATGGCTAGTATTGGCGAGCTGAAAAATGAGCGCAGCACCATGTTGGACTGCAACAGTATGGTAGAATTTGGCCTGTAAACTTTCTAATTAATGTAAATAGTGTTTGCAAGGGTCCAGAAAAAATTAGTGTTTGCAAAGTCTGAATGGGGAATATCCTTTAAAAGATGAAGTAGATATGCAAAGTACTCTGTAAAAGTAGTTACCTTTATCTTTTTAAACGTTTGACCCATATCCAATTAAGGCTAGGAGTTCTAACTGCGTCCTCCCTCTCGGTCCCATATCCTATCCCTTTCCCTCTTTCTTTTCAAAAAGAAATAACTGAGTCACAGGAAATGAATTCACGAAGTTTCATTATTATTTGGGGATAAATATCCCTTATCCCATTTGATTTAACGACTTTATTTATTTATTTATTTATTTTTTCACTTTGGTTTCAATTTTTATCATACATTTAAAAGGCTAAAAATGGACATGATAACTTTGTTAATTTTTCATCTATAAAATTAACTGAAATTCACGTCAAATTAATCAAAAATTGTCTTGTGGCCATATGCCTCATAAAAATGAAAAAAAAAATAGAAAACTAAAAGTATAAAAAACATTAAAAATATTAAAAAAAAACTTTCAAAAAAAGAAAGAAAGAGATTTAGGAGAAAGATAATTTTCGTCAATAGAGTGATGCTAATCGCTTCTCCTCATCTCATCTTTGCATTCCCATAAAGCATAGTTCTTTTGTCTACTATTAATCTTTCTATGACCAGATCTTCTCTCAAGTTTTCTGAATAATCTCTGGTTCCAATATTTTCGTCCGCCAACCTTGTCCCAACGAAGCGGGTTATGCATTTTCTCCCATATAAAGTCTCGTAAGGCGCTATTTTGTAATTTCCTAAAATATTGGAAAAAAATTTTCAAATTATTTGACAAAGATTTTATTTAAAATATCTACTTCTCTTGTAAAATACATTAAAATAATATTTTATTTTAGAAAAAACAACCATCAAACGTTCGATGAATAGTACAGTTATGTTCTCTGCAAGTTTGTGCATGCACAAAATATATGTCAGTGCACAAAATATATGTCAGTACGGTATATCAAACGTTCAATACTTTATGGAACGTTCGATACTTTAATGGAACGTTTAGTGCTTTTATCAAACTTTTGATGAGAAATCTTAGATTCATTGGATAAAAATAGATCAAATGTTTGATGATGTACATAGAACGTTTGATTATGTCCCAAAATGGATTTTTGATGGGGGACAAACTCGCCCCATTTCCCTATAAATTGTGCCCTACCCTTATTCCAACCCATCTTCGTTTGTCCAAACATTCTAGAAAACATACCTTTAAAGGCTTGAAAGAGGATTTTGAGGTAGATTTCTCATTTGAAGAAGCTCATCTTTTGTTAGTACGAGTAAGATATAACCATGTGTTGTTTTCAAGAGGTTTTTATAAAGATTTAAAAACTTTTGTATTAACTTTTCAAAAGGTTTTGATGGAAGGAATTACTTTGTGTTTTACCTCTAAAAAAATCATGTTTTTTAATAATACATGTTCCTTGACGTTGTTTTAAGTCTAGGGAGAGTCGTGGATAGGTTTGGTAGAAGTTTTTAAGCATTCATGCATTCTGGACATACATTAAATATTTCACTCTTCTTGATCAAACGTTTGATGGTGATTAGAAATGTCAAATTAGGGTTTTTAAGACAAAAATCACACATACCCCACATTTAGCAAGTAATTGCGTTCTTAGCATATTGGGTTATTTTACAGTTAACGGCCGTTGGGAGGGGGGGGGGGAATACAAAATGTCTAAGGCATCGGATGAATAGTCGAGGTAAGTACAATAACGAAGTAATGAAACTACAAATTTAGGAGTGTGATATGTCAGATGACTGAGAATGTTTCTCTTTATGATCAAGTTTACTATTTTCATGACATGACGTTATTTGTTTACATAGATATCATTATTTTTAAAATAAATGAATAATATCTGTATAGTAAGATTATGGTACAACGGTATGTGCGGTAGAACAATTATGTTCTTACTATTAATACAAGTTAATTCTATGGTCAAATGTTTATGTTATGATAAAGGGCCTTAGATCCAATGGTTAAATTTAGTAACCAACGCACCATTCTTTGAGTGGGGTCACCATTATGGTTTTGCTAGTCAGCATGGGCCACATGAGATCGGACTCGATCGGACTATTAGTATAAGATGATATGTTTGTGCAATGTCCGGGGCACTGGAGTTATACCAAAAGTCCTTATGGATGCACAAACCTTGCTAAGAGGGGGTAATGTCTCGAGTAGATCATATTATTGACATATGATTATTTATATTATAACATATTTCGTACACTAAAATACAAAAGTTTAATTGTCAGGATTATGCCATTCTCTTTGAAAACTAAATGTCGTATTTTCCAAGGCATAATAACGGGGATTAGACCACCATTTGCGAAAATATCATATTTAATTTGTAACAACCTTTTTGGCAGTAATTTTTATACATCAAATCCTTTTAATTAATGTGCTTACTAAGTCGGCCGACTTACTCAGTTACTTTCTTCCCACCCTGTGAAATACCTCGGTATTTTACAAACCCTCAGGGATTTGAGCGATTGGGAGTCTCACTAGGATTTTGGTGTCAAGATAGTAGTTGATATACTTAGGTTTGATTTTTTAAATATAAAGCTCTGTACCTTATTTATTGATGATATAATTGTTTACTACTTATGCACTCAAATCAACTATTCCGCTGTTTACTCTGATAAATGGTTAAGTAGGAAATTCAGTCAGTTACTAGTTAATTGATTTGGACTCCTTATAGACAATTTACCCCGGGTTAACCTCGTTCCGATGGTTTAACCCTGTGTATACGGTGATCTTTAAGCCGTGTTTTACAACTATTCTCTTCATAAGAGAATAGAGGTATCCCTGAGTCTTAATTTGGACAATTAAGGCTTGGAGGCGAACCATAAATTTAATTACAAATTAGTTAAATTCTTGGGGTGTTACAATTTTAATACTAGCCTGATAACTATTATTACATTCAAAAGCCTATACCAAAGACAAGTGTACGATCCAGCTACCTTTGAAATCAAAAGCATGCTTTTAACATGTTTTTTTTCTTTTAAAAAATCTAAATAGTCCTTTATGATTGATACTCTATTTCAGGGTGAAACACAATGGTGACATCCGACTTCGTTGCTAAAACACTTTGTAGGTAACCCCAAAACCTTGAAGTGAAACGTGGATATCAATTTGCAACAATGGATATTGGCACACCATGCAATCTCACTATTTCCTTAACATAAAAGCTGGGCTAATTTATCAAGAAGGTAATTCATCCGAATAGGAATATAATGAGACGAACTTGTCAATCTATCCACAATTACCCAAATTGTATATTGACCAACAGACGCTCTTGGTTAGCCTAATACAAAATCTATAGAGATGTGCTCCCATTTCCATTTAGGTATAGAAATTAGCCATAGCAAACCGACAAGTCTCTAACGGTCATCCTCAACCTGTTGACAAGTCATATATTGTTCTATAAAACGGCTATTTCTTTTCACACCACTCCACCAATAAATTGTACTAAGATCATGATACATTTTTGTACTACCCGGATGTATAGAGTAAGAAGAACGATGGCTTCATCTATAATTATTCTTTTAATCTTTGGACCATTCGTTATAAACAGCCTATTCCCAAATCTTAAAATTTTGTCATCTAACACATTAAACTCAAGTGTTTTCCCAGTCCGCACCTCATTTAAAATTTTCATCAACTTTGAGTCACTGGCCTGAGAAGTTTTAATCCTTTTAATGAATGTAGGTTGCACACTAAGATTGCCTAAGTAGGATTGAGAATCACCAAAAATAACCTCAACTTCCAATCTTTTTAAATCGAGCATAATCCATCTTTGAGTTATCAACCTAATTGCAGAGAATCCAAAGGATTCCTACTAAATGCATCTACTACAACATTAACCTTTCTAGGGTGGTAAGTAATTGAACAATCATAATCTTTAATTAGCTCAAGCAATCTATATTGTCTCATGTTTAACTCTTTCAAAGTAAAGAAATACTTCAGACTTCTCGCCATATAAATAGTACCTCCAAATTTTTAATACAATTGCTATGACAGCTAGCTCTAGGTTATGCAATGGATAATTCTGCTCATAAGGTTTTAACTAAGAAAATGTATAAGTTACCACTTTCTCTTGTAACAAATTCAAGAAAAGCAATCATATAAATCCCATTTCTTTTAGAGATCTTCATCAAATATTATAGAACAACAACAATATCGAATTAAGAGGCGTAAAAAGAATCTAAGCTATACCCATCTAAGATAATCACTTATGAACCGTTACAATTGTTGGGGATCATGCAAAAGCTATCGCAGCGGAATATAAAAAATTTAAACATATCTAACTGATTTAGAATTGCAATAAACTTCAAGATGAACATGCTTTTAATTTTCACAAGATTAAAGTAAAACTCAAGTTACATTTACTTACAAATCTTATCGGCCTCTCCTTAGGCATATAGGGCTATTTGAATTTACCTTTGCATCTTTGTTATTGATGATCTTTAAAGTTGATGAAGAACACAAAGAATACCAAGAGCTTCAAAATCTTTAAAGGCTTGAAGAACTCCAAGAACATGATGAACATGAATAACAGTGAAGAACATGAAGAACATGAAGAACATGAAGAACATTGTTTTTCATAAATCCGAATCCTCTTCTTGATGGCTGAATATGACTGTATGAGTGTGGACTCACAATTAGAAGCAAAAGAATAATATTTTTCTTTTACAAAAATCACTTTCTAATAGCTTAATGCTTATTGTCTATACTTTGTAGTAATAGAAGTAGTTTTCCAAGGAATTAGTTTTTTGCTTCTGTATGAGCCTCTATTAAGTAATGTGGGACAAGTAGTAGGAGGCTAGGGTTTAAAAAAACCCTAGTCATTACATAGCATAAGTGACGCATGGGCCTGGGGAAAATTGCCCTAGCCCATGCGTCATATCACACATGCACCACTGCAAAGTGGCGCATGGGTCAGGGAATTAATTCCTTGGCCCATGCGTCTTCTCTACATACTCTGGCTTGGGTTTTGTCCCAAAGTCCAATTTACCTCTCTAACAATTTTTGCACAGTTTTTCATTGGGTCCGTATTTTTAATTAAAACAACTTGTTTAAATAAATAAGCCCAATATTTTAATAAATAAAAACAACTTGTCCAATAAATCAATAAGCCCATGTTTTAATAAATTAAAACAACCTACTTAATAAATAAATAAATAACCAAACCTCATATTAACTTAGTCAATTTACAACAGCTCAAGGAGGGACCCGGAAGGAAAATAGATTTAGCATCTTTAGTCCTGTGAAATCTCGTCATCTGATGACTCATCACCTTGACTAAAATCACACATAATTCTACGAAATAAATGTGATTGAACTCTAAATCATATTTTGCCATAAACAATTAATCCTTCATGACGTACTTTTCAATTACCATATTACCCCTCCATGAAATTTATTCCGCGGTTAAACCAAAGATGATTAGCTGCCACCTTGTTCACCACATCTTTTTCCTTGAGTACTCGGATCTAAACCTCATGATTTATCCCAATATTTCCTATGATATTTAACTCATCCTTGTACAGAATTTCAGTTAAATACCACTAAAAACGCTCGGGCCTGAGACAATGGATAATCATTCTTTTGTTGGGGATCATGCAAAAACTATTGCGTAACGGAATAAAAAAAATTTAAACAGATCTAACTGATCTAGAATCACAATAAACTTTAAGAGGAATATGCTTTTGATTTTCACAAGATTAAAGTAAAACGTAAATTAGATTTACTTACAAATTCTGTCGGCCTCTCCTTAGGCATATATGGCTATTTGAATTTACCTTTGCATCTTTGTTGTTGATGATCTTCGAAGCTGATGAAGAACGCGAAGAACACCAAGAACGTGATGAACACCAAGAGCTTCAAAATCTTCAAAGTCTTGAAGAACTCCAAGCATATGATGAACATGAAGAACACTGTTCTTCACAAGTTCGGATCTTCTTTTTTATAGCTGAACATGACAGTGAGTATGGACTCACAACTAAAAGCAAGAGAATAATATTTCTCTTTTACAAAAATCACTCTCTAATAATAGCTTAATGCTTATTGTCTATACTTTGTAAATTAGGAAGTAGTTTTTCAAGGAGTGAGTTTTCTGTTTCTGACTAAGCCACTATTATAATCTTTAAAAAACTAAGAGAAGAGAAAAATAAACCATGTGGGACTAGGGTGTAGACGGCTAGGGTTTGGAAAAACCCTAGCCTCTACATCATAAGTAGATGACGCATGGGGCCAGGGAAAAATTCCCTAGCCCATGCGTCATCTCTTGCATGTAGTGCTTGGGTTTAATCCCAAAACCCAATCTTTTTTTCTTGCAATTACTGCATAATTTTTCCTTGGGCCCATGTTTTTAATTAAAATAACTTGCTTAAATAAATAAGCCCAATGTTTTAATAAATAAAAACAACTTGTCTAATAAATAAATAAGCCTATGTTTTAATTTATTAAAACAAATTAAAACATCTTGCTTAATAAATAAATAAATAACTGAAGTTCATATCAACTTAGTCAATTTACAACAGCTTAAGAAGGGACCTGGAAGGAAAATAGATTTAGCTACTTTAGTCTCGTGAAATCTTGTCATCCGATGACTCATCACCTTGACAAAAAATCACAGATAATTCTACTTAATAAATGTGATTAAACTCTAAATCATATTTTTCCACAAACAATTAATCCTTCATGACGTATTTATTAAATTACCATATTACCCCTTCATGAAATTTATTCCGCAGTTGAATCAAAGATGATTAACTATCACTTTGTTTACCACATTTTTTTCCTTGAGTACCCGGATCCAAACCTCATGATTTATCCTAATGTAGCCTTTGAGATTCAACTCATCTTTGTACACAGTTTCAGTTAAATACCAATGAAAACGCTCGAGCTCGAGACATAAGATAATCATTCTTATTGATCCTAAAACAAGGGAAATTTTCTTATCTTTTTGTTCTCCTACAAAGGACTTGGACTCCTTCTTGAAGAGTGATATTCCACAATGCTACATGTTGATTACCCAATGTAAAGAGTATGTTGACCACATAATTGGTCTCACCCTATGATACATCAAAGTAATTCACACTTGACATTTGGTTCACAAACTTCTCAGGATTTAGAGTAATATTTATAAGTCGTCGTGCAAGCTCATCATCCTCTATGACAGTCATTATAGGAATGATGGCTTATGCAGTCCTGTTCAGTGTATAGCCTTGTATAAACCTACCTTGTAATAACACTAACTATGTCAACCTGAAGCCATACTACTTTACTAGATTAAGACAAATCATCCAGGTTGACATATTATAGTCTAAGTGGAATTCTTGGTTCCACTTATGACTATGAACAATATTTAATAAGTTACAAGGGGCTTTTGACTATGGTCTTCTGTGTGATAAATACCATTGCTTACATCATAATCAAATTCAATATAACTTAGGGATTGTCTACATGCATATACACGGTAAACCACATATATGCTATGTAAAACAATAATAAGTATGCCCAATGTTCAATAATAAAATTAGGGAACAAGCAACAATATTCATTACATCTAAAATATCTCATGAATAATTGGAGTTTTGGATACTGATTCCAACATCTTATTGATCCTAAAACACGAGGAATTTCCTTATCTTTTTGTTCTCCTACAAAGGACTTAGACTCATTCTTGAAGATCTTCCATAATGCTACATATTAATTA
>FXXK01001426.1:18803-44358 GCA_900184695.1 Betula pendula | reverse complement strand
GAAGCCCCAACAATAAGCCCAACGCCCAGGCGCCATCCCTCACCCGAGCCATACAGCATAATTGCTGGAAATAACGGTGTGACAGGGCTCGGTAGTGATGATGCCTCTTCCGAAGACCGCGCAGCTTCTTGCGTGTTAACTTGTACTCAAGCTGAACAGTCTGGACAAGGGCCAAAGAATTCTCTGCCCTAGCCTGATCTTCAGAAGATTGGTCCCGAGCTTCAGCCAGAGACACGGCCAAGGCATCCTTCTCCTTGGCAAGAATTGAGGCCCGAGACTCCGCTGCAACACAATCCTGCTTAACGCGGTACAACTCTTCAGAAACCTCAGAATGCATGGCAACAATCTTTTGACAACCGGCGCCCATGATCAATAACTCGGCCTCCAAGTCAACAATCCGATCTTCAGCAATAGAAAGCCTGCCTTGAAGATCTGACCGGTGGGCAGCCAGAGCCTCCGAGTCGGGTTGCTCTTTAATCTTAGCCTCCAACTCAGCCACCCTGGCCTCGGCGGCATTCATCCGAGATCGAAGCCCCTCAGACTCAGAGGCCTTTGCCTCCAAGGTAGCTTGGGCCAAAGTCAAACCTTTAAGCTCTGCAGCCTGATCCTCAACAATGCCAACCAGGCGAGCAACGTCGTCCTCGAAATTTTGAAGCTTCTTCTTCAAAACCGAGACTTCATCCGGACGGGCTCTTAAGCTGTCACGATACTCCAAGAAGAGGCCAACGACTTTAACAACATCCTGAGAAAACAAGAGGTAGTAAAGACAATGAACTTGCTGAATAACAAATACTAACACAGTCAACAAAACTTACTGTAATCTTCTGATGTATCAAAAGATCAACAAACTCCTCCGACGACACACGGCCAGCTCCCCGCGAATGGCCCTGGGGAATGATGTTGGAAAGCACCTGCAGAGGATGCTCGGTCAAGCCTTCCCCCAAAGACGACAAAAGAGGCCCCCAAAAATCAGAGCCGCCAACAGCAGATGTCTCCCGAGTAGAACACTCAACACTTGCAACCGCAGGCGGAGGAGTAACTTCGTGAGGCTGATCCTCCCCAAGCACCTGAGCAGACACCTCTTCCTCAAGGGGAGAAGATATCACCTGAGCAGACGCCTCCACAGCTGAAGGAATCTCCCCATTGATTGCAGAAGAGCCAGACAACTTATCATTTGTAGGAGCAACAAGAGAAGGACCGGTAGGAGCAATGTTTACATCCCCCAAATCGGGCAAAGAATGGGAGGCGAAATGGCGACCAAGTATTTCGTCAAAATACCGAGCGTGGTCTACCCGTTGCCTTTTCTCAGGAGGCATCAGGACTTCCTTCGTCCCGAGATCTTTTTTCTCCCCCAGTTTCCCGGGTCTCGGAGTTAGACTTGGGGGGTAATACTTTAGATGGAGCCCCAGCCTGGAGCATGATAATATCTTGAAAGTTACTAGACCCACAAAATTCATCCGTAGTAGGCTTCACCTTTTTAGGGGGAGGAACTACAAGAGGACGATGAACGCATAGCTGACGACATCATCTTTGGACGCGTTTTCCTTTTCTTGGCGAAGCATTTCCGCAGTCACTTGCCTTTCCCTTTGTCCACAAGCCACCTCTGTCCGAGCGTTCAGCAGGGCTGACCCAAATTGCCAGGCTTTCCGCGTAGTAAACAGGCTGTTCATTTCAGGGAACTGCTCTCTTGAAACCGCCTTCACGGGGAACCTCATTCCTAAAACAGGAAAGTGCCTTTCTTTTCGGGAACTCCTTCTCCAAAGTTTTTCCCCGGAGTATTTTCTTCTCGGGTATTTTTCTTTCCGGGAAGTTTTCTCCTTCTCAGGAGATCTTTTTATTCGTTGGAGTTCCCTCTCGGATATCTTCTTTTCCCTTCTCAGTTGATCTTTTTCCTTTTAGGGAACATCTCCCTCGAAAACTCCTTCAAGAATTTTCCTCTTACGGAAGTCCGCCTTCTTCTTAAGGATCCCAAGTTCCCGACCACTTGGTAAACCCCAAAATATTGTACGGATACGAACCACGAGTGGACCAGGAGATCAAAATTCTCGAAATGTTCCCTAGAGCCAAGAATCAGACTTATCGGCTTGCCAATCCCAAGATCCAAACCACCCGACGTTTGTTGCTCGGCATTCAGCGAGGAATGTCGTTTGCCCTGAAAACAAAACCAAGTCGTCAAACGATAGAATAAGAGGGAACATTAAGGTTTTGTAAAAAAAAAAAAAAAAAAAAAAAAAAAAAAAAAAAAAAAAAAATAATGGGTTAAGAAGCTTACAGTTGTTGACAGGAGGATTTCCAGGCGCAGGGAACGAAACTATGAAAGGCTGCTCCTCACCACCACCAAGAGACGATCCCATCCACCGAGACCATGAACAAGCGATTCTCCCAGTTCTTATTATTGGAATAAGTAGAAGACGAGGATAATTTATTATCCTAGACTGGAAGTCCACAATCCAGTTACCATAACCTGACGGGCTGATAAATGTTGAGGGAACTCCGCGATTAGAGAGAAGCCACTCCGTCCGAAGACATAGGCCAAAGAATGCAACAGCCCAACAAGTTCCTCCAACCATTGGTTTAATTTGGGCAGGAGATATACTAAAATAGCAAAGAAGCCTCCGCACTATGGGAAGGCAAGGAAATCGGAAGCCGACTCTCAAAAATGACCTACAAGCAAACTTCCCGGTCTTCTCATTAATCGCACAGCCTTCCCCGGCTCGGGAAACGAATACAATACAGAAGCAGGAATCCATAATATTTACGAAGCCTGGACTCATCCTTCAGCGACAGAATAGATCTCCATCGCTGATGTGGTCAGCAGCGAAGTTAATCGGCGATGAAGTTATCAGGCCCGCTACCAGGATCCGTTCGAACAAGAAGGAACGGAATTAACCCATAATGTATAAAACGCTGGGGATAAGGAGAGGAAGGAATACGGGAACAACGCTGACGAACAAGAAAAGCAACAGTCAAACAAAGATGGAAAACAGCAGGTCAATTCCAAACGAAAGTGTAAGTCCCAAAGAGGAAAAAAGGGAACCCTCAGGATCAACAAAGCACCTATAGGGGTAAGACCCTGTCAATCGAAACCCTAAAAAAGACGATTCTAAGGAAATACCACGAAGAAAAATCGTGGAGATGATACCGAGCCAGCAGAACAGAAGCAAGAAAGATGAAGGAAAATGTAAGTCCAATCGGTTATGGCAGAACCAGAACTAGAGCAAAGGAAGAAGACGAAGGATAAGAGGGAGGCCCACAACACACGGCATGCAAATCCTTAAATGCGTCCAAGCCCCTGAAGTGCCACGTGTAGCCAAGAATATCAAGGGACGATCTTCAGGCGGTACAGCCAGTACACGAAAGGACAGTTCGTCAAAAGACGTGCCACATAAAAGACACCACAAGCAAGATGCCACGTGCCCCCTAAGGAACAAATACGCCAAAGCTAACAGCCAGCCCACGCGGCCCGAGCCTCGATCAGCCCTCGGTGAGATAATTCCCCATAACCCGAGCTGAGGACTCGGATTAGGGGAATGGGGGGTAACTATTAGGGAATTTGGGCCAAAGGGCCCATAATCCCAATCATGCAGCAAGGCCCAGATCGAGAGGCCCATACCCGACAGCAGGCCCCAAGACAGAAGCAAAGAAACGATTTCGTTACTAACAGCCACAAAGGCCACAACTCCTGAAAGTGAGGACCGATCAACCACGAACCCGAGAATCACGGACTAACACCACTACGTATGACCATGCATAATAGACACGATCGAGACGACGAAGTCCAAGAGCACGACCCCGGAATGCCCGAGATCCACGATACTGAAGAGAGTATAAATAAAGCTAAAAGGATCAAGGTAGGGGGTTGAAATCTTTTTACTATCAAGCATAAGCTATCAAATTACAGTCGATCATTAGACCATCATATAAGTTCACTAACTTAAGCATCGGAGCTATCCCCCGCCGGCACCTCCCGGCAAGCTCTTTGCTTACGTGTTCCTTTTTTACAGGTGTTCGTCATAGACTGTATCAACAATTGGCAACGATGTTTAAAATTTCATTGCAAACAGTCCTCGTGCCTTATTTTTTCTTTCAAAGTATTAGCCACCAAAAACTGTTCGATCGTTGCTAAAAATCCTTTATTTTCAAATTTTCATAGATCGTCGTTGAAAAGTTGATTGTAGCTAACCATTTTTCTTGTAGTGCCATTTGTCGCCGCACCAAGCCAGGGAGATAGACAATGAATTTTTTTTTTTTTGGTGGATGAGATAGACAATGAATTGAACTCTCATGACTTTCCTTTCTCATACAAATTTTAATACAGAGGAGGGATCATGTGTCACTTTTAGGGACACAAAACAAAACCAAGAAATCTAATTGATTACAGTGACACCATCAATATTTTATTATTATTTTTTTCTAATTAAATAAGGAAATAAGTTATACCAGAAGATCCTTCACACTTTTGATTTAAAAGAAATAGAGTGAAGAATCTTAAAACCGAAAAAGGGGTAGCTCCTCAACAACAGTCCCAAAATTAAAGAAAACAATACATAAATATAAACGCAAGGTAGGAAGTAGGTCAAACAAATGATTAAGTTCTCTCAAAAGGCCGCATAAAGTGGTTACAGAAGTCAAAATGATACAGATTAAGGTAAGCCTACTTGAACCCTTACTAAGCAACTACAACAGCCACTGAATGGAGGCTGAAGCAGTAAATGTACTATTTAAATCCGAATCAGAGATTGAAGAAAAGAGAGGTACCAACACAAATATTAGATCAAAAGTTTCCACAATAAAATCAAATTACATAAGAACAAAGAGATAATAATTCAAAACAAATAACAACAGAAATACAAGAAAAAATATAACAAAATAACAAAAAAAAAGAAGAAGCAAATAGCAGCATCGGCAGGGATGTGGTGGATGGAGCGTGCTAAGAGGCGTGTGAGATCCACGCACCTGCAAGTAAGATCCACTTGTCGGCGCATGAGATCCACGCGCCAGTGCGTGGATGTCAGAATGAGGAGCGACTGGTGGCAGTGGAAGCGGACGGCGCCGGTGAGCACAGTAGAGAGGTGTGTGACAAGCTGGCAAAGAAAGGTAGATCGAGCTTTAAAAGAACCGATCATAGAACCTTGATAGATTCGGCTAGCAATGCGTGAATGGCACGATAGAGAAAGTGGACAGTGCTCACCGCGTGGTGGAGGAGATGGACTGTTGAAAAGAAAAAAACACAAAAAAAGAACACTAAAAGGAACAAAGACAGAGGAAAACGAGGAAAAATGAGGAGGGAGAGATGATAAACCATCCCTCCTCCCTTCGAAGCAGTACAAAAAATCGAAGACCTCACCAAGGATGTAGAAAACCCTTACTCTTTAGAGAGATAGTGGACACCATCAATATATGTAGCAAAACTTTTAACTATAATGATATTGTGAGAGATAAAAATCTCTTTCTAGGATAATTGAACCTAGAATTATAAATAATAACATTTTTCAATTTTCTTATTTGATTTGAATAGAAAAAAATTCCAATAAGAATATATCACATTACACATTAAAATTCCATTATAGTCATAACCAAACAATTCCATCTGCATCATACTAATAAAGCAAAATGCTAAAAAAAATTGATGAACTTCATGTAGACAGGGTTGACTAGATGTAGCTTATTTACTTGGGCAAGACCATAGTATTTGTTGGGGGTTGGGCCTGAATGACAAATGTAGGTCAATATTCCCTTTAGTTTCAGACGGCCCGTATGTAATGAGCCCAAACCTATGTATCTGCCGACCTTCGCTGTAAGGTTCGGTTTATGCTTTGAAAGTTCTTCTGTCCCTCAAGGTTCGGCTTCTAGATAAAGGATGTAATGATCATTTATGAAGAAAGGACAAGGTTCATTATGGCTCTCATTTAAGGTAGCCGACCTTGGTTGCTGCTCCCGCCTGTTTCCAAAGTTCACCTACCCTTCCGAGTATGATTGACATGACAAGCGGATAGAAACTCAAGTGTCGTGGACCAATATGCATGCGACACGTGGAAAGATTATTAATGGCCCGTATGGGCATAGAAAATAATGGGGAACTTAGGGCCCCACCACAAAGGCTCATTAAATGAGCCTCGGGGGGTTCGCCACTATATAAGAAGAGGGGAAAGGTTCGGCGAGAAGGTATGTAACAAAAAATCCTGAAAAACTATTCTAAGTCTTTCCTTCAGAGAAACTTTCTAAGACAAAAATTGACTTAGGCATCGGAACTATCCTCCACCGGCAACCCCTGGCAAGCTCTTGTGTCTAACCTTTTCTTTGTTCTCAGGTCCACGTGGAGTCGGAGTCAGAAACTATCCTAATAGTATTATTGATCCGTTGGGACCTGATCAACAGAAAGGACCTAAACGGTCTACAAAGGAGGGGGTCACAAGTGCAATCTCAAACCGAGGTGAACCATAACCCAACCAAAGCATTAGTGGAACCCAAGCCGATTTACTCTAATCAGACATGAGGATTTTCATTAATGTGATAGTTGAATTCATGTCTTAATGTTTACCAAATCACTTGAAGATTAATTTGAAACCACTGTACCATCATGACTGATGGTACGTACTTCATAGTTTTTAATTAATATGAAAGAAGAACCTTGCTTCTTATTTTTGGGACTACTACAAGAAAGTACACTAAAACCTGTACACATTTAAGCTAATTGCATCATTAATACTGTTAGGTACCACTTCGAAAATCCCGAGCAACCAACAATAGCTCCCAAGCTTTTGTTCTACATACTGAGGTATTAATTGTTGGTATACTTGGCAATCATAGAAGTCAATGAGCCAGGTCTTGCATCTGTGAACAAATCATCAGCAGATCCTAAAGATAGGATAATGTTATCCATCCACGTAGATCGATCGATTGATCGTGTATAAGAAAATATTTGAATTGCTACCGTTTTTATTAAATATTAAATAATAAAATTTAATTATTAATGGTTGATGAGGTAAGCGCCGTGTAAAACAGCATGTCAATCCGTGTGAAAATGACACTTCACACGAGTCTGTAATTTGTCTGACAGGGATAAATACACGAAATAATATGCCATAAAAAGGTTTCCCATCATTATAAAAAAAAAAAAAATTATACATGCCAATTTGTAAAAAATTTATAATAAAAATTATATGTATTCTTGTTCCACATGTTGAGCATTTGCTTAGCCATGCACGTAATCAAAGGATATGAAGTAGATGAAGTGGCAGTAGCATTTTAAAATACTCCTGTATTCTTTTTTAAAAAACAATTATAAAAAAAAAAAAAAACTAAATTGAGGGGAGCTAAATGAGATATTTTGAGGGGCCTTAGTGAAGTTTCTCCTAAACTTTATTGTCTCTTACTTTGGTACCATGAACTTTTAATTTCTCTCACTTTACTCTATTCCGTTCGGATTCATCGTTAAATCTTGTTAAAATTTTTAAAATACTCCTGTATTTTTATTAAAAAAAAATTAAAATGAAAGGCATTTTAAGAATTTTTGCACTCATCTGTTAGAATTTAATAAAAAATCATAATAAAAAGATGTAAATAATAAACATTAAAAATTTAAAAAATCAAAATCAGAAAAAATAAAATTTAAAAGAAGCAGGTCAAAACGACCTAAAATTCTAAAAATCGGACATGTTTGGTACGCGGAATGACTATTCCAAAGAATAACCTTTATTAAGAAATGAATGAGTGTAGTGCATTAATCTTGAAATAGTCATTCCGATGGCTATGAGGAAATGATTATTCTTTCAATTAAAAAAATAGCTATTCTTTTTTAATTTAAGAGCAATGACTATTCTTTTAATTGAAAGAATATTCTTTCTATCATAATTATAAAAATAACTATTATAATACTAATTTACTACCCTCATTCTTTTCTTAATAAAAACTATTCTAAAAAATAATCGATAACTTAAGTTTAATTCCCCTCCACCTACGCATAAGAGGAAGAGGACGTCCAGAAGGAGAAACTCACGCTCATCGCGTGCATATCAGAAAGAAGATTTGAGACTTAAGCCGTGTAATTTGTTCCGATCGAAGCAGTCAAAAATGTTTTGGACAGAGGAAAGCAAGCGTTTCCAAGAAATGATCGTGGCCCATCCCGTGTCAGTGATACAAATCAATCCCATCACCTTCCCTACAGTGCCAACCTCCAATGGCTTTCTTCTCAAGGACGTACGCCTGTTAGCGAATCAAACACCAAAACAAAAAAATCTGAGAGAACTTTCTCGTGAACTAAATCACAAGTCTGGTCAAGCGAATCTCATCATTCAAATACGAAAAATGCTAGCATTAGTTTTTGAAGATTAATTTTACTTTTTTATTTTGAATTAAAAAAAATAATCGAATATGAGCTTATTACATGAGATAAAAATGCTGAAATATAATACGAGGAAACATTTCTTTTCCGATATATGTATTAATATTAGAACAATACTACACGTCAGAGTTTGTTGCCATTGAAAAATACAGTAAATATAAACATAAATTTGAGCTAAAATGAACAGTATTTCAATCTAGACATATAAATAGTATTTTTGTGAATCTCATGTATTAAAAAAATAATTTTTTTTAAAATTTTTTTTTAATCTCATTTAATCCAAATTAAAATACTGTTCATTTCAACATGTACTGTCATATATCACAGCTCTAAAAAATAATGCTCACCAATCAAATAAAATCAAAAGGACAGATTTTACATAAAAAAAATTTGACTAGCTTTTGATTCTCGTAATCTGCTGTAAAATAAAAATAGGACAGATTTTGATCCTATTCAAAAGGCGAATATAAATCTCTTCTTACACGTGCCCCACACGCATGACTGGCTTTAGTGGTAATTTTTTTTTTTTTTTCTAATTCAATAAGGAAAAGGGTTAAAGGATGGGCTTTAGTGATAATTTAAAAGAGAAATATAATGTATAGCAAAACAAGAAACTGAAAACTAAAAATTAAGGATGCCATTCAAGGGTAGCGAAAGTACTCGGTAAGCATAGAATATGTTTAGACTATTTGGGAGATAAAGGGTTATGAATTTTTATTAAGAGTATATTAATATATATATTTAAACATTATTTTAGTTTAAAAGCTTAAGTTAATAGATTTTAATATACTTAAATATATTAATTACTATTTTTTTTTATAATTTTTAATGTAAAATACAATACTCATAAGTCACTCACAACACCAACATCAAAGTTAAACTTAGATATTAAGGTGAACAACTATTATGAAGTAAACTCGCTAAAAAAAAACCTATGATGAAGTAAAATGGCCTAAGGCAGGACAATGCAATTTGAGACCTCTGAAATCACTTTTATATTATAAAAAACGATTTACAAAAATTAATTTTGCATTTATCCCTATTTTCTTTAATGAAGGCTAAAGCTATTAGGAGAAAAATGACAAGTAGAGACACAAGCCCATCCCGTGCAGATCCCATAGGACTTCTAAAATAATTATTGCTGTTTTCAATTTTTTTACATAAATACTGATAATCGATAATCATGAACGTGATAAAATAGTGTCAAATTTGTACTGTGTGGAGTGTGTTTCACGGTAATCAGAAAGTGTGTCCCGTTTTATTCCAACGATTTTTTTTTCGCTCTCGCCAGTTGGATCGGTATTTATTTCTAGTCAAATATCACTGAACAAAATCTGTACTTTCGATTTTTTAGCAGGTGAAGAAATTTGAAGCGCTCAGGGCACGCGGTTTGACTTGTCAGTGCTTTTTGTTTTATTATTTCACGGAGTTTTTTCAAATTTTTTGAAAAGTTCTCTTTTTGCCATTATTTTGATAGAGGGTCCATTTGGCCAACGTATTTACTCTAAAAACTTTGAAAACCTAAAAAAAAAATCATACCAAAATATTCATTTTTTATATTTTATTAATATTTTTTAATAATTTTTTATTTTTATTTTTTATATCACATTAAATATATTTTATTATTATTCAAATAAAAAAATTCACTAAAAAATAAAAATTTTCTACCATTTTATAAAAAAGATTTACAACATTAATAAATAATAATAATTTCATATTGATAAATAATAATAATTTAATAAATGTCACGGGTAATAGCATCAATGGCTTACACAAATTTTTTATTCTAAATTGCTAATTTTTCTTTTTAATTTTAACTAATCCTTTTTAAAAATAAAGAAATCGTATTTTGAGAATTTAAAGTTTTGAGAAATACTCAATGCTACTTATTAAAAATGTAACATATTACCGTTGAAAATTGAGTATATTTTTATTATGTTTTTATTTTATAACTTGAAAGAAATTTTTTGAAATAAAAACTGCTTTTTTTTTTTTTCTGTTTTCTAAAAGGGAACATCTTTACAAAAGTAAAAAATATACCTTTTGAAAGACAAATTCTTAATAATTGCTTTAATAACATGTATTTTTTGTATGCGATATTTTTAAAGCATTTTAATGCCTAAAAATAGCTTAAATTCTATAATTTAAGAATTTATATTTTGTTTTTGGAATTGTAGAAATCCTAATCCTTTTTCTTTCTTTTCTTCTCCTTCTGTCTACAGTGCAACAAACACCAGAAGAGCCCTCATCAGTAAAAATCAAAGGTGAAATGAATTCCCCTGACAAAAGGATAAAGAGCAGGTGGAGACACGTGAAAGCTGGCCTCTTTGTAAACTATCAAAAACCTCCTCGACGATCCCCTATATAAACAAGCCTCTCCCTCATTTATACATTTCATCTGAAAGTCCCTCTCTATTCCTCTTGATCTACCAAAGTTCATGGAGGCGGGTTTGTTTCTGGTCCTCCTTTCGGAGGCACCGACTTCGACGCCAAGGTCACGCCGCCACCGGAGGCCTCGTGGTCGGTTACGATGTGGGTATTTCAGGTAGATCTTTACCTCTCTCAGTCTTTGTTTTTCTCATGTGCATGTGAACATGCATGGTTATTAGATCTCGGCCTTTCCCTTTTAAATATCCAAAATTTTCTTATCTTCCCAGCCGCGATAATTTGCCTTCAACATTTGTACACCAATTACTTGGCAAAGAAAAATATTTGGACTTGTTTATGCTTTATTCATGTGTAAAAGGTTAACACCAGTAAAATTTGTACATGACTCTATTTTATCCAAATTTTCTTATCTTCTTAATTGCTAAAAGTTATCTTCTTTGTATTATATGCAGTCTAGGAGAACATTCTATCCGGGAATTGGCAGTTTTGGGAAAGTGCCGGTAATAAGCCTTTATTATCTAATATATGTTATTTATTATTTTGAAAACTTTCATATTTGTTATACGGCAACAATTTTATGTAAGTTATCATTCTTGGTTTTCGTTCTTATATATTTGCATATTCACTACAAGGAAAAATGGTATATAGCAACCAGATTTTGAGCGTCGTTGCTAATAATCACATAATAGCGACGACAGTAGCTGGTCGGCGCTAATTCCACATATGCAATTTAATCTCAGCAACGACGCCTTGTCGTCGCTGATATGTCGTCCTTAATAGGCACTAATAGCGGCGACAATACCTAGTCGTCACTATGTTGTCGTTAATTAATAATATCGGCAATTTAAAAGTCACTTTACAATTGTTGGGAGATTGGCGCACGACACTAAAACTCAACTGTGGTTGCTAATAGTGAAACACACATGAGAGATTGGCGCACAACACTAAAACTTGAGTAAAGTTACAGACAGTAGAACTATTGTCCGTTTAGCATCCACTTTTTACAGATGGCAGGGGTTAACTCAACTGTGGTTGAGTATTTTTTTTAAAAAAATAAAAAATAAAAAACACGCCCGCTTTACTCATTTCGGTTTTATTTCTCTTTTCTCCCATTTCTTCCCACCCAGTCGCTTATCTCTCTCTCTCTCCACAAAAACCCACTACCAATTTCGCCCACCACAGTTTGTGCCTACCACTGCCGTTGAACGCACCGGCTACGGCGACGGCGACGTCCACCCACAACGACGCTGCCTCTCACCCAGTCGCTTCTCTCTCTCTCTCTCTCCACAGAAACCCACCATCGATTCCACCCACTACCGTCTATGCCCACCACTGCCGTTGAACGCACCGGCTACAGCGACGATGATGGCGTCATCCACCTACAACGGCCACAACGACGCTGCCTCTCTCCCTTGAGATCTCTCTCTCTCTCCACACCTTTGGGCTCCGACCACCATTGCTGTTGAACGCACTAGCGATGGTGACGCCCACCCTCCACGGCCACGAACGCCGTTTCCCACCCTCCACGGCCACAAATGCTTGGAAAGTATTTTTTTTTATTGATTTTTAATTCTTCCCCAAGATTTTAAGGGAAAATTTGTTATACCTTCCCCACCTTTGATTTTTAATTAAACATCAGTTTGCACGGAGAAGGTCCAAACTTTTGCTCATTAAAAGAAAAAAATTGACAACTTCTTCTATTTATTTGTCCAATTTGTGGTTTGTGTGTATATATCATTTGGAGTTGTTCATGGTTCATAACTATTTGAATAAGTAACAATTGCAATTGAGGATTTTGAAGGGGAAACCGTAAATCTATCTATTCCATCTCACGGTTTTGTCTTAATTGCGGAGTATTGATGTTAATTTGTTGATTGGGCACTAATATGGGCTATGATTCTCGGATTAAAGGTTGTCTTGAATAGCATGTAGAGCATTAATATTAGTTTTGGATTCTATTTGTTATCGGATATTGATATAGTTGAGACTTTTGGAATTACAAATGCTTAATGGATCTTCTTGTAAATTAATTAATATTCAATAGAAAATAAAATCGGTTGTTTAAACTTCTTGTGAGTTGTTTGATGTTTTTAGAAAGTTTATAAGTTGCATGAATTGCCCTTCGATTGATTAGGTGCTGGATTTCCTTTGCATGTTTTAGAGTTGTAAATTGTTATTTGAAACAACATGATTTTGGGGGGTAACCGAATGACACTTGGAAAAAGGTTCGAAACTTTAAAAAGGATGGTATTGCTCTCTTGAAAAACTTAAATATTATTAAGCAGGAATAAGTTTTAATTAAATTTGTGTAGTGGCTAGAATTTGATAGAATGTTGATAGCATGAATTGTGAAAAAGTTTAGTCAAGTATACAAATTTATATATTGCATATCACGGTTTTGTCTCAATTGCGGAGTATTGATGTTAATTTGTTGAGTGGGCACTAATATAGGCTGTGATTCTCGGATTAAAGGTTGTCTCGAATAGCATGTAGAGCATTAATATTAGTTTTAGATTCTATTTGTTTATCAGATACTGATATGGTTGAGACTTTTGGAATACAAATGCTTAATGGATCTTCTTGTGAATTAATTAACATTCAATAGAAAATGAAATGCGATTTGTTTAAACTTCTTGTGAGTTGTTTGATGTTTTTAGAAAGTGTATAAGTTGCATGAATTGCCCTTCGATTGATTAGGTGCTGGATTTCCTTTGCATGTTTTGGAGTGGTAAATTGTTATTTGAAAACAACATGATTTTGGGGGTAACCGAATGACACTTGGAAAAAGGTTTGAAACTTAAAAAGGGATGGTGTTGCTCTCTTGAAAAACTTAAATTATTATTAAGCAGGAATAAGTTTTGAATTAAATTTGTGTAGTTGCTAGAATTTGATGGAATGTTGATAGCATGAATTGTGAAAAAGTTCAGTCAAGTATACAAGTTGTTCACAAGCTTAAAACTCGATTTTTTTCTTTAAAACTACCAATTTGGAAGGAACATTATACCTTGATAGCAAAAAAAAAAAAAAAAACAAAAGGGGATGATTTTAATATGTTTCTCTATTCGAATTTCTTGGTGATAAGTTGTAATTCTAGATGTTTGAAATATTGGAAGTTGAGCAGCTAAGAATTAATTAATGTGCTCATTATGTGAGTGGCTAAAATGCATTTTAGGATGGAATTAGTAGTGTGTATGTTGGGAGAACATGAGATACTTGGAAGATGAGCTTGTTTTTTGTTGGTGTACCTAACTGCATTAGTTCTCTTTTGCGTAGACACGATAAAATAATGTCTACAGATACTGATGTGTCTAGTGGGTGTCTAGTGGATGTCCAACATGTGATTGTGGGGTTCTTACTCAAATAAGGTACTTATGGACACCTGTCAATTATGAAAGAAGGTGGTACGGTTGTGTAAACTACAAGATAATTTTTTTTTTTCCTGTATTTACTTTTTATGTTGGTAATTTATGACATTTTATCTTATTTATTTATCATGTAGAAAGTTGGTGATTGTGATTTTTTCAAGTGGGCTAAAACGAACCCAAATACATGTTGGGAGCAATTTCGTATGTCGCCCCACACATTTATTACACTTTGCAATACACTTAAAGAGGAAGATTTTTGCTACGGAGTAGTCGTTATGTGAAGATCACTGAGCAAGTTGCTATATTTATCCTAACGAGGGCACAAAATCACTAACAATGAGCGACTGCAAACAGGCTTCAACGGTCAACGTGGACAATCAGCACTTACTTGAGAAGGAGTTGCAAAGCACTATGTAAGTTGGGGAAAAAAATCATACAACCGTCCCCCACTGAGATGCCTCATCCAGTCATTACGGGTAACCGTAAATATGACCCATGGTTTACGGTGAGCAACACACCCAAACTAGTTTATTTATTACCTTGTAGTTTAATGTTATGCATTTTTTTACATTAGGTCGCATACTGACACTAGTAGTTGCAGTCATGCATTGGTGCTATTGATGGCACTAATATTTCTGCGAGGGTGCCCAAGGAGAATACCAGGTATCGAGGGAGAAAGTCCACCAACACACAGAATGTCATGTGTGTAGTTGACTTGGACATGTGCTTTACATATGTCTATTCTGGTTGGGAGGGGAGTGCGCATGACTCGTGTTTTTACTATGTACGTTAATGACCCACAGCTTCGATTTCCAACACCTATCGAAGGTAATTCATTATTTAATATTGCATAAGTTTTTGTGAGGATGTGAACTCAGTTAAAAAGTCTACCGCGTACTGTTTGCATCATGTGCAGAATATTATTACGTGGTCGATGCCGGATACAATTGCTCTAAAGGGTTCCTCGCCCCATACCAACATGAGTGATATCATATGCAACAATTTCGAGATACAGGCCCACCAATTAAAGTCAAAGAACTGTTTAACCATAGGCACTCTTTTTTACGGTGTGTGGTTGAACGAATGTTCGGGGTATTGAAGAATCAATTCAAAATCTTTAATTTGATGCCTCCGTACCCTCTACGGTACCAACGATTATTTGTGATTGCGTGTTGCACTATACATAACTTTATTCGCAAATCTGACGCTTTAAATGATCGATTGTTTGCAGATGCTCTACGAAGAGAAAACTTTTGGAATGATGTGACGGAACGTGAGACAAGACCAATTGTTAATTATGTCTCGTCGGGGGAACGTGCAGACCAATCACAAGGTGGTAGAGATTATATGCGACAGTTTCGTGATAGAATGTCGAAACATATGTGGCGATACCACCGGACACGTGGCCATTAGTATGTAGTTTTTGACATGGGTGTCATATAATTTGCTTTTTAGCACGTTGAAATTTTATTTTCATGTGACTTAGTATTAATTTTCCCTTTTTCTGTGGTTTTGAATTTTAGTTTGGACATTAATTGGGGTTTTGTTCAATTTGTATGCTTTTTCTTAACATTAGTTATCTAATTATTGGATTTCACAATAAATAAATGTTTTACACGTATTAAAAAAAAAACATTAAAAATGATAAGAAATAAATAAATATGTTTAATAAGCATAATCAAAGACTATGAAAAGGAAAATAAACAACCTGAACTTGTTGTCCCATTTTATTTACAGTGTTTCTTTCTATCGCAAACACCTTCCTTTTATATGATAACCTTTCACTTCCTTTACATCGAACTGCAAGAGGATTATGCATTTTATTACTTTCTACCGCCACACCATCGCTATCAATGGTTTCATTACATGTTGAACATATAACGCCTGAAAGTGTGAGGAAAGGTGAACTAAGTTCACAACTTAAACCATTGAATTCCTTGTATCAAAAAAAAAAAAAAAAAAAACCATTGAATTCCTTCTTTAACATATCAACATGTCTTCTCACTTTTGTGAAATGGTTTAAGTTTGATGTTGCGATCTCTGTTAATTCAAGTATATATTTACACAAAGTGTCATATCGTTGTGCAATAAGGTCGCCACTCAAAGAATTATAACTACTTTTAATAAAAGTATATTTTTGTTTTAAGTCCTTCCTTTAGTAGTCAAGAAAATATTTGGAGGGTAAAGATATAATCTTATGCAAGCTTAGTACAGAAATGACATGTTTGCACAAGATGCCTCTTGTTTCAAAGGACCCACAACTGCATTTTACTTTCAATTCATCTTTATCTTTATTTAAGTATACAACAAATCCTACTTTTTTCACGTGGTTCTCATAAATTGGTCCTTGTTCAACACTTTTTAGAGAGTTTGATGTTTAAAGCTTACAAAATATTCTACAAAAAAACTTCTTACAAAGTGATGTAGAACAATATAATTGAATTTTTCAAAATTTGAATTTATCTAATTTTCAATCATATTGTGTTACATTATTTTGTAAGAATTTTTTTTATAAAATATCATGTAAGCCTAGAATTACTTGGTAAATTTTTAGAGTTAAATTCAAAAAAAAATTGAAGAGCTCAATGTGAATGCTCTTACAATACATAGTTGAATTCAAAGACTAGCTTGAATAAACTACTTCTAATCTTACCAATAAACACCAACTTGAATAAACTATTTCAACTGCACGATTCCTTTCCTGCATGAATTTCACCTTCCTCAGGATGGTAAACCCGTAACAATATTCTCGTGTGGCAAAACGGCAAGACCCTCTTTGGAAAACTTTTGACACCTATTTTCTTGTAATTATACATTTTTTGGCCCTCTTCACAATTTGAAAATGGAATGACTGTTTGACAATGAATTCATTCAAAGGAAAAGGTCGATCATTTGGGCCACCTTTTAACCGAAGAGTGATGGTTCATGATCGATCATTTTTGCAGCGCAGTGTGATGGACAATGGTAGTTAGGGTTGCCTTTCGAACTCTTTATTCTTTTGGATGGTTAAATATGAATTGTAGAGCACTGTTCTTTTTAATAATTAACTGTCTCTAAATTTTGAACTAAATCAATTGTTAATAAGGTATTTAAATCACAGGTGAAGTTGAATTTTAGTGAGAAAAGACTTAAGCATTTAACAAACAGGGTCATCATGATTGCATAACATTATTAGAGATGTTGGTATTAATTTTGGGAATGATGACATTAATTATGCAGGTACTAACATATCAGCCAACAAAGTATTATAATAAATGTACATAAAAAATTTGATTTGAAAGTTTAATGGAATATGTGTACTTTTTCTTATTTTATTTATATTTTTCTCAATGTTTTAATTTTTATAATGCCTTTAAATCTACTATTAGTCTATTAGGATGTGATGTCTCTATTCTGCATGTCAAAATGAGAAATATATTCCGTATAAGATTAAAAAAAAAAATTAATAGAAAGACCAAAAATAAATAAATAAACTTTTTGCCTTGTTTTCATTTTTTTTCTAAATTTTTAATATTCTAAATGTTTGAATATTTTATTATTATTTTTGGGCAACCCTATTAGTTAATTGAGAAGGGATATTATAAAAGTTGAAACATTCATTGACGAGTAATGTTACACACATTCTTATTTTTTTACGCTTATTTTTTCATACTCATAAGTGGCTTTTAAAATAACCGTTAGATTAAAATTCAATATAGATTTATCATAAATTCAATAGTAATTTTAAAAACCACTTAAAGTTGAAGAAAATGAATGTAAAAAAACTGAAAGTAATTGTGATTGTGATTGTGTTTGTTAACTATTTAACTCCCTTTTCTTTTTTCTATTTTTTTCAAAATGAACTCCACTTTTAATATTCTATTAATGACTTTTTAACAATTTTTTTTTTTTTTACTTTTTATACCACATTACTCACTTTTTATTACTATTCAAATAAAAAACTCAATAATTTTTTTTTTTTTCCATTTTTTTCATACAAAAAATTTATAACATTCTTTCTATTTGATATTATATCAACCACTTCTTATTAATATTACAAAACAAAAACTTTTCTAAACCTTTAACAAACACTCCATGTAGCATGGTTGTGTTTGGCAAAGGATCGGATTGGTCTTTGTTAAACCAACAAAAAAACTCATATCAAAACATCTTAACTTTTTATATTGTATCAATCACTTTTTAATAATTTTTTTTTTAATTTTTTGTATCACATCAAACACTTTTTATTATTATTCAAATAAAAAACAAAATATCTCACTTTTCCATACAAAAAATTTATAACATTTTTTTTACTATATATCACATCAATAATTTTTTAATATCATTCAAACCTTAGCCCAACCCTTTGCCAAACGGATAAGGATCCTCTACGATTTTTTTAAAATTTTAGATTCACAAATTACGCTATTTTAAACCGTTTCTTGCATTGAACGACTTAAAAAATATAACCTATTAAAAAGTAGACATGTTACCAAGGCATTCAAAAAAAAATTTCTCTCATAAAGGTTTTTTTATTTATTTTTGAAGAGACGTTTTTTCTTTATGAAACCAAAATATAGTTTTTTGCTCAAATTTTTTTATAACATCGAAAGTAAAAATCTAATAAAAATATACTCAATTCTTATTAATAATATATCATATTTTTAATAAATAATATTTTTTAGACAGGTTAATGTAAAAAACGGTCTAAAATAGTGAATTTGAGAAAACTATAATTTTTTTAAAAAAAAAAATCGTACAGGATCCTATTTTTGCCAAACATATCCATTATTTTTCATTACCACTGAATTGATGCCAAGGAATTGTATTCGTTCAGTCAGCCAGACGCATTAAATGCTCCAACTGCCCGGCAGTAAACCAGAAATAAAGTAATAACGGTCAGCTTTTACCAAAGAGAGAAGAAAAGAAAAAAAAAAAGAAAAAAATCTAAAGTACAATTTTAGTTCAGAAAAAAAGTATCACGCTTTGATTTAGTGAACCGTAATATCAAAAGGACAGATATTTTGTTTTTTATTGTATTGATAGGTCAAAACAAAAGGTTATAATACATCACTCTCTCTTTTTACACGCGCCCCACACGCCGGCAACACTCGGCAACATTCTTTAAATCCACACATCATTCTTGAACTTCCTCTCGGGTGTGGTAGAAATGTTTCCTCTAATATTTTATTGGGATAAATGCGTCAATTATAAATTGTTCAAGTTTTTGTAATTATGTGAATAAAAAAATAGATTTAATTTTTAGAGTTAAATTCTGTTTAAACATTTAATATTTCGTTAAGTGTTACGTCAGCTAATAAAATAAAAACAATGTGTCACTTTTAATAAAAATATAGATATATAAAACTAAAAATTTCTTTTAAAAAAAAAAAAAAAAAAAACTTTTTAGTTATCCCAGCAACCAAACCCGTCACCCATGGCCTACCACTCAACGTGGCACTTAACGAAATCCGTTAAATATTTTTAATAAAATTTGATTTCAAGAATAAAATAGTTTTTTTTTTTGCATACTACTTTGGAGTCATTGGTAATTTAGGCCAACCATAAAAATTAATTTTGCATTTATCCCTATTTTTTTTCTTAAGGTTGAAGCTATTAGAGCACTCATCGTAGACTTTGTTGAGTAAATTTAACTAAAAATATAAAAATTCTCATTTAATAGACTCAACAATTTAACCCAAAAAATTTGGATCAATGTACAGTATTTATCAACTTTGATGAGTATTATACACTCATCAAGGTCAGCAATTCTTGAGACGGAGACGAGAAAGAGAGAACACAAGAGTTTCTAAAAAAATCTTTAAAAAACTAATATTTAAATGAAATAGTAATTGTAGTAGTTAATTTGTTAAAGTTGCTATGGGTTCTTTAAAAAAACTTGATAGTTAAATAAAGAAAAGTAGATTTCAATTAATTGGTTAGTAAAATTTGTTGAGTTTACTAAAAATGCTCTTAAAAAGAAAAAAGACAAGTAGAAACTCAAGCCAAGTCCTTTGCTGGGCCATGCCAGATCCCGTCAAATACCTAAAAAAAAAATCACATCAAAATAATTTGAACTATTTTTATATTTTATCAATCACTTTTTAATAATTTTTTTTATTTTTTATATCATATTAAACATTTTTTTTTATTATTCAAATAAAAAACACATTAAAACATAAATTTTTTTAATTTTTTATATAAAAATATTTATAATATTTTTTTTATTTTATAACACATCGAAAGACAATAACCCTCAACCCAATACGATCCAACCCTTTGTTGAACACTTCTATAAGGCTTCTAAAATACCATGCATAATTATTACTGTTTTCATTTTTTTACATAATTACTGATAATCATGAACGTGATAAAATACTGTCAAATTTGTACCGCTGATTTGTAGCGTGAGGAGCGTGTTTCACGGTAACCAGAAAGTTTGTCCCGTTTTATTCCAATGATTTTTTTTTATTTTTCTCTCGCCAGTTGTGTATCGGTATTTATTTCTTTTCAAATATCACTGAACAAAATCTGTACTTCTGATTTTTTAGCAGGTGAAGAGATTTGAAGCGTTGCTGCTACGCATAGGGCACGCGATTTGACTTGTCAGCTCTTCTATTATTACTGTCTTAGTTCTTTGTTTTATTATTTCACGGAGTTTTTTCAATTTTTTTTTTTTTAGTACTATTTTTTTCAAGTTTTTTGAAAAGTTTTCTTTTTGCCATTTATTTTGTCAGAAATTTCTCAGAGTAACGTCAAACAAATTTTTTTGTTTTTTCTGAAAACATTTCAGCTAAGGGTTAAAGGCGTCGTAGCAAATTGGTGGGAAAAGGACAGCTTTACCTGCAAAAGTTCGGTGAAATGACAATAGCGTACAAGCTTGAATTTCGTGTTGGTTTGTATTGAAAGGGTAGAAACGGTCAACAATCTGCTGAACAAAGTGGTGTTTGTTAATGATTTAGATCACTCTTAATGGCATCAATAAAATAATCTTTTGTTAAGTAAATTTAATTAAATATGTAAAAATTGTCCTATAGTGAACTCAGTATTTTAACCCTCAAAATTTAATATGTGCACAGTATTTATCAAATCTGATGAGTACTATACACTTATCAAACCTTTAAAAAATTATATTTTCTCTCTCTTATATTTTTTTTTTCTTTTTTCTTTTCCTTCCAATTTTATTCCCCACGCACAATTCTCTCTCCCTCTTTTCTTTTTCTTCTTCCTTCCTCAACACCTTCCTTCAAGAGGAGCTCGCTCGTCGTCTTGCTACGAAAGCTTAGGGATTACTGTTTCCGGCGCTTTCGCATGGCCTCGAGACCGATCGTCGGACTCTTCATCCGAGACTATGATTGATATGGTGTGGTGGTTGAACATGGAGGACAACAATGACGGTGGCTGTAGACAACGGTTATGGAGGTCTTTGTGAACAGATGATTTTTTTTTTAGTAATTGCTGGAAAAGACTGTTTCTTTGGCCAAGTCTTTGTTTATCTTTTGTGATATATAAATCTTTGTAGGTATTTTATGATTAGGTTGTGGTGATTTTGTGGCTTGGTTTCAGAACTTGAGAGTGGAATTTGATTGGAATTTTGAGAGTTTTGGAGTCAATGAAGATGAAGATGTAGATGAAAATAAATGTTCGGAAAAGAACAAAGAAATATTTGAAAAATAATATTTAAATAGAATAATGATAGTTGATAGTTAATTTGCTAAGACTGCTATGAATGCTTTAAAAAAGTTGATGGTTAAAATACTGAAAAATAGTTTTTCAGTTAAATTGGTTAGTAAAATTTGCTGAGGTCACTAAGAATGCTCTTACGGTGTTTTTTTTTTAATAGTAATAATAAGTTATTGATATGATATAAAATACAAAAAATGTTGTAAATTTTTTATATGGAAAAATGAAAAAAAAAAAAAATTGTTTTTTAGTGAGTTTTTTATTTGAATAATAATAAAAAGTAAGTGATATTTTATAAAAAAAATGAAGAAAAAAAAATTGTTAAAAAGTAATTGATAGAATATTAAGAGTGAAGTTCAATTTTAGACAAAAAAAATAAACAAACCCTTCCAAAATATGAAATGGCAAAGGTTTGGTTGGTAAAAGGGTACACATTATTTTTTGAATAATACTTGAGCTCATCTCTTAAGAGCATTCACATTGGGCTCAACAAAGTAGCTAAAAAGCTATTTTGTTGAGTTATGTAGCAAATTTTTCTTATAAAATCTCCACATCTGATTCAGCAAAATACTCAATTTTTTGCTGAGCTACTACAGTGCTCAGCAACTTTGCTGAACACCGTAGCTCACCAATTCATATTTTAATTAATAAAATAATAATCTCTCTCTCCTCTCTTCTTTCTTTTCTTTCTTTTTTTTTTCTGCGCCTTTTTCTCTCCTCCTTTTTTTTTTTTCTTTTTTTCCTGCGCCTGCTTTCCTCTTTGGTTTTTTTTTTTTTTTTTTAAAAAAAACCTTTAAGTAAAAGATAATTTTTTTTTTTATAAAATATCCATCATTGAAAAAATGTAAATTTTTAAAAACATGATCAAATAAAAAATGACAAATTTTAAAAAACATAATTGTTAGAAAATGATAAGGTTTCAAAATATGATTGTTGGAGAAAAAATAAAAACTAATAAAAAAAGAATAGATAATGAATATTTAAATGAAATAATGAAAGTTGTAGTTAAAATGCTGAGCCGGATGTAGGTTCTTTTGAAAAGTTGTTAGTTAAAATGAAAAAAGTGATGTTTTAGCTAAAATTTAGCAAAATATTTATTGAGCCCAATGTAAATGCTCTAACCATCTTTTTCTGTGTTCTTCTAGACAAAAAAGAAAAAAGAAAAAAGAAAAATGGGCGTAGAAAATAGTAAATGGGTCAGAGAAATTAACATGGGATAGTTGGATTTAACTCAGTGTCAGAGGATAGGTGAAATAAATAGAAAACGGCGTGTCAAACTTTGATTAGAGGAGTTTTTTAATTGAAAAGTTTTTTTTTTTTAAATTTTTTTTTTTTTAAAAAAAAAAAAAACTCTAAAAATACCTAAAAGTATTAGTAGGAAAAGCTTAAAAATGGCTTAAATTTCCCAATTTCGAAGAAATCCTAATTTAAAATTTTTGAGTTTTAAATAGTAACCGATGCCACCTATTAAAACAGTAGCATTTTAGTTAAGAATGAAGTATATTTTTATTATATTTTTGCTTTATAGCTTTTAAAAGATTTTTTAAATGAAATTTTTTTATAGCTGCTTTGATAGAATATTTTTTTTTAATAGGTGATATTTTTAAAGTATTTTAATGCATAAAAACAGCTTAAATTTCATAATTTAAAAATTTATATATATATTTTTTAAAATTGTAGGACCCCTTTTCTTCTCCTTCTCTTTACGGTGCAACAGACAGCCAGAAGAGCACTCTCAACAGTAAAAATCAAAGGTGAAATGAATTCCCCTAACAAAAGGATAAACTATCAAAAACGTCCTCGATCCCCTATATAAACAAGCCTCTCCATCATTAATACATACATTTCATCCGAAAGTCCCTTTTTATTCTTCTTGATCTACCAAAGTTCATGCCGGCGGGTTTTTGTCTGGTCATCCTTCCGGAGGCACCGACTTCTACGCCAACGTCAACGCCGCCACCGGAGGCCTCGTGGTCGGTTACGATGTGGGTATTTCAGGTAGATCTTTACCTCTCTCAGTCTTTGTTTTTCTCATGTGCATGTTGAATATGCATGGTTATTAGATCTCGGCCTTTCCCTTCTAAATATCCAAAATTTTCTCATCTTCCCACCCGCGATAATTTGCCTTCAATATTTGTACACCAATTACTTGGCAAAGAAAAATATTTGGACTTGATTATGCTTTATTCATGTGTAAAAGGTTAACACCAGTAAAATTTGTACATGACTCTATTTTATCCAAATTTTCTTATCTTCTTAATTGCTAAAGGTTATCTTTTTTGTATTATATGCAGTCTAGGAGAACATTCTATCCGGGAATTGGCAGTTTTGGGAAAGTGTTGGTAATAAACCTTACTTACCTGATATATCTTATTTATTATTTTGAAAACTTTCATATTTATTATACGGCAACAATTTCATGTAAGTCATCATTCTTGGTTCTCGTTCTTATATATTTGCATATTCACTACAAGGAGAACTGGTATATAGCAACCAAAATTTGAGCGTTGTCGCTAATAATCACATAATAGTGATGACAATAGCTGTTCATCATGTGCAGAATATTATTATGTGGTTGATGCTGGATACAGTTGCTATAAAGGATTTCTCGCATCGTACCGACACGAGCGATATCATATGCAACAATTTCAGGATACAGGCCCACCAACTAAAGTTAAAGAGTTGTTTAACCATAGACACTCTTCTTTATGGTGTGTGGTTGAACGAACGTTCGGGGCATTGAAGAACCGATTCAAAATCTTTAATCTGATGCCTTCGTACCCCCTGCGGTGCCAATGATCATTTGTGATTGTGTGTTGCACCATACATAACTTCATTCGCAAATTCGACGGTTTAAATGATCGATTGTTTGCAGATGCTCTACTAAGAGAAAACTTTTGGATTGATGTAACAGAACGCGAGACAGGACCAATTGTTAACTATGTCTCGTCGGGGGAACGTCCAGACCAATCACAAGGTGGTAGAGATTATATGTGACAATGACAGTTTCATGATAGAATGTCGAAACATATGTGACGATACCAATTGTTTGCAGATGCTCTGTCAAGAGAAAACTTTTGGATTGATGTGACAGAACGCGAGACAGGACCAATTGTTAACTATGTCTCGTCGGGGGAACGTCCAGACCAATCACAAGGTGGTAGAGATTATATGTGACAGTTTCGTGATAGAATGTCGAAACATATGTGACGATACCACCGGACATGTGGCCATTAGTATGTAGTCTTTGACGTGAGTGTCATATAATTTGCTTTTCAGCACATTGAAATTTTATTTTCATGTGACTTAGTATTAATTTTCTCTGTGGTTTTGAATTTTAGTTTGGACATTAATAGGGGTTTTGTTTGACCTGTATGCTTTTTTTACAAGCGTTAAAAAAAAAAACATTAAAAATGATAAGAAATAAGTAAATATGTTTAATAAGCATAATTAAAGACTATGGAAAGGAAAATAAACAATCTGAATTTGTTGTCCCTTTTTATTCAGTGTTTCTTTTCACTGCAGACACATTCTTTTTATATGATAACCTTTCACTTCTTTTATATCGAACTAGGATTATGCACTTTATTACTTTTTACCGCCACGCCATTGCTATCAATGAATTCATTACATGTTGAACATACAACGCCTGAAAGTGTGAGGGATGGTGGACTAAGTTCACAACTTAAACAATTAAATTCTTTTTTTTACATATCAATATGTCTTCTCACTTTTGTGAAATGGTCCAAGTTTGATGCTACGATCTCTGTTAATTCAAGCATATCGTTGTGCAATA
>FXXK01001425.1:80181-94878 GCA_900184695.1 Betula pendula | reverse complement strand
AGTCAACATTATAATGGAGTTCAAAAAGTTTGGGTAAAATAAAAACTAGTCTGAATATCTGCAAAATTATGAATATTATGGCATTGTAAAGTGGGTAGGACGAAATAAGAGTATCATAGAAGAATCATCCAACCAGCTCTCAGTGTGTTCTTCGTACATTATCATACATATTTTATATAATAGATTATGATTTTTTATTCTTCTATGCAATACTACATTATGGATCTATACATGCATGTGTAAAACCCAATTGGATAATCGTGTTAGCATATTTTGGTGATAAATAAAGGATTAAATTTATCAATCTTTTATAGGTTCCAAGCTTTTCAAGTAAATGATAATATTCATATAGGCCCTGTTGTTTTGACGTAAATAATTTCCGTCGGAAAATGGTTCAGGGAGAAATTGGCATGTTCCAGAAAAATGATTTTCGCCCGGAGAAATATTTTTTCGGTTTTTGGCGCGCACGGGAAAATCACAAATATTTTTTTATATTTCAACCATTCATATTAACCAAAAATATAATTTTTATTGTTACATTTAAAAAGAATTTAATATTAAATTTGTCCCGGGCTGAATCCCAGTAGATATCTCGGGCTGCGTCCTGAAAATATCTCGTGGTGGCCCCAGCCGATGTTCCGGATCAAGTCCGGTGACGTCCCAACAAGTTATTTGGGCCGATCTCAAAAATGCTCCCAGGCGGGTCCCAGAAAATGTTTTCGGTTGGTCCTGAAAATGTCCAGTTGTGCGAGTCCAAAAATGTCCTTGGGGTGGGTCCCAAAAATGTCTGGGCCAGTTCAGAAAATGTCTTGGGTGGGTCCCGAAAATGTCTTGGGGCGGGTCCGCGAAAATGTCCACGGATGGTCCCGAGAATGTCCTGGGCGGGTTCCGAAAAGTGTCCCAGGTGAGTCTCAAAAAATGGTCCCGGGCGGGTCCAAAAATGTCTCGGCGGTTCCCGGTGATGTCCCGGGCGGGGTCCTGAAAATGTTTCGGGCGGAGTCTCGAAAATTGTCCCAGGCGGGTCTTAAAATGTCTCAGGTAGGCTTCCGAAAATGTGCCAAGTGGTCTCAAAAAGTCCCGGGCGGTTCCGAAAATGTCTCGAAACGGGTCCCCGTGATGTCCCGGCAGGTCCAAAAATGTCCCGGGCGAATTCTAAAAATGTCCGGCGTAGGTTCCGAAAATGTCCTGGACGGGTCCCAAAAAATGTCCCAGGCGAGTTCCCGAAAATGTCCGGGCGGGTTCCAAGAAAATGTCTCAGGCGAGTCCTGACCGGGTCCTAGCAATTTTCTGGTAGGTCTTGGCGGGGTCTCGGCATGCTCCCGGCTGGTCCTGGACCGGGTTCCGGCGGGTCTGTTGGTGTTTTATCTGTGGTCTACTAATTTTGGAGAATGTGCGCCATAAACTCGGAAAATAGTTTAACAGTTTTAAAAAGGGATAAACCATTTTACCGGAAATTAAAGAAAGATTTTTTCGGTCCAAACTGAAAATGATTCCAATTGACTATTATTTTACGCCCTCAGCCAAACACCAGAAAATAGGAAAATAATTTCTGGAATCGATTTGCCGGGCCCGGAACAAACGGGTGCCATAGTATCAAACTAAAAGTATGCAATTAGGTCCCTTTGGTTTGCGAATAGACCCTGGAATGGAATAGATATTTCTTTGAAATAACAATACTTTTAATAGATAAGAACTTATTCCCTTACGAAAATGAATGCTTATTTCCCTTCAAAATAAGAGTAATAGCTATTCTTTGGAATTCGTGGCCACAACCACCTTTGGAGCACCCCAGGGGTGGTCGTGGCCCACCCCCAAGCGTCATTGGGGGTAGCTGTGAGTGCCCATCGCACCGGGGGTAAGCCCTTTCATTATTTTTTTTTAAAAAAAAAGAAAAGAAATAAGTTAAGTTTTTTTAGTACTTTTAATACCTGGAATCAAGTATATGCACGTGTGCTGGCTGGCTTGTTCAATCTTCTTTTTATTTGCTGTTTTGCTTTGGCTCTCTGTTCGCTTCCTTCTTTTTAGGACATTTTGGGGGTAGTTGAAGCTCGAGAGCTAGAGAGACAGAGAGTTGGGCTTGGGCCTTGCCCATCCAGTTTTGGTTTTGTTTCCATTGCCTCTCGATCGCCTATTTCCTTTCCTCTCTCAACTTCTTCTTGCATAACACACAGCGTACTCAAAGAGACATTGTAAGTAGGATGGAGTTTTCAAACTATAGAAACTACTTGTAGCTTTTTTATTTGTTTATTGCACTCTGTTCTTGTTTTACAGCTTTGTACTTTGGAGTTGTAGGCCCGAATGGTAAGTTCAAAGCACATACAAGTTCCTTAAAAAATATTTCAAAGCACCATAAAGGTCAAATATATATTCTTAAAAAAAAAGCAACGAATCTTAATTGTTTGCCTTTGGTGTTTCTATTTATTATCGCAACAAAAGTCTTTATCCGAAATTGTAGAGACCATTGGCAGGTTTGAGTTGTGTAACTAAATCTATTTTTTTTTTTTTTCAATTGCAAATAAGAAATTTGTAATTGTGTAGCTAAATCGAAGACATTGGCAGGCTATACTTGCAAAGCTTTGAATTAAGTACACACCATTAAATTTATCCTATAACCTCATTTGGGATTAATTCACAATTAAATATCTCAAACCTTAAATATTATCATAAGGTTTTAGAAGGATTCTAAAATTTCAAATGAAAAAAAAAAAAAAAAACACACATTTGTGTACAAACTATATGTGTCTAAACTTGAAACAGGGCATATCATAAACCAAAGACCTTCACCTGCAATCCCAAAAGGCAATTAAGCCACCCCACAATCACAAATTCGACGAAGATATGGAACCTCATAAAGGAACCTATGATATAAAAAACCACACGCAGAGACAAAAGCAAAAGTAATAAAAGAATAACAAAAGAGTAATGCCAAGGTTCAGACAAATTAAACAACAACTGAGAAAACCCAATAAACAGAGTGCTCAACCCCATAAAATTCTCAACCCAATAAACCCATGAACACACATCACCTAAACCCCAAAACAGTCTTACAAAAAAAAAAAGAAACCACAAAATAGAGTGCTTCAAAATTTTTTTTTAAATCCTAAACTTATACACTCACTGATTTTTTTAAAAGGAATAATACTTAAAAATAAAGAGCTGGGCTCAAACTCAATGAGGGGTGAAATGATAGAGTCAAGGTAAGACCTTTGGCTCTGATACCATGTTAGAATTACCACTTGTCCCAAAAGCTTAAGCTCATAGAAAGAAGTAAATTTAATCATTTAATCAATACTTTAACAGTCTTAAAAATAAAATAATAAAAGCTTAGAAAAAAAATAATAAACGAACAAGATGATCAACAATTACATTAGAAAGCAAACCTATTAGAGTCAACAATTTAAATTGTCTATGTAAGGAGGGAGCATACCAGAAAATTGGAACAATTCAAATGATATTTTCTCTCGAAAAATAGGAAAAAACTTTAATATTTATTTTATTTTCTGTAAAGCAAGGACCTATGACCTATTGAATCCAATTGTAATTGTATTTTAGGATCTTAGAAATAAGATAAGCCAGCTTGAATTAAAATCTAGACATACGGCCACGCCCATAACTGAAGCCTAAAGTCTAACGCCAGGAAATACAGACTATCCTGGCGCAAGGCTCTGCACCAGGACAATTCAAGATTGCTTCAGCAAATTCAACCGTACTTTCCTGGCGTATAGCTATGCGCCAGGAAAGTATGGTTTATTTCCTGGCGCCTGTGCTGGCGTAAGCTTAAGATTTTGTGAGGAAAGAGAGTTCATGGATGATGTTTGGCTGAACTGGGAGGCAAAACAAGCTGCTGGTTGGAATTTTCATTTAATTCTAGATTTAAGAAAATTAAGAAGATGGATTTCCACGGAATATGCCTAAACTCGACTTTCCCACAACGTGCAATTGTTATTTAGGGAAGAAGTTTTACTTATTGAACAAGTTTGAAATCTAGAACGTTGTTAGAGATTTGATGAAATTGAATCCCTTAATTTAAGGGATTTGATTAAGATAATATTAGATTCAAATCATCATAATCCAAATATACTCTTCTAGCTATCACGTTCAATCTTCTTTTTTATTTCCTGTTTTGCTTTCGTCTTCATTCGAATCATTCTTTTTAGGACAACCTGGATCCCAAAAAGGAAGTTCCAGAGATCTTCCTTCAATGAATCCAATTGGCACACCGATCGAGCAACAAGAATCGCCGTTGTTCGCCCATATCTTTTATGCATCTTAAGGTGATTTTAAAACTCTGGATATTAGGACCGTAGTAATCTAGAATCGGTAACATTCAATAGAAATTCCATCGAAAATAAATACAAAAAATACAGAGGGTTTAATTTTCATTATTGGTGGCGCAAAGTGCGGTGGCTAGGGTTTGTGTGTGTGAGAGAGATGGGTAAGGCGGTGGAGAGGAAGGAGGGAAGAAAAGACGGCCGGCTCTTTCAGATCTCCGAAAGCGCACTCTCAAAGGAAAACAACAAAAACTAACCAGCAACTCTGCCCCTCATTCCAACGGCAAGAAGGGCCGCTACTGGCTGAAAAAAGGAATGATGAACGAAGAAGACGAAGAAGACGAAGAAGCCGAAGACCTCCGCTACATGGAACAATTTTATAAGACTGATGTAAGTAAAATCAATTCCCTCATTTCGTCTACTACGCCTCTATCTATATACGCCATTGCCTGCAGCTTTAATTAACAATCCTGAATTCCTTAATTCGTTGTTATAGGGCTTTGATATGTACCCCATTGTCCCCACGCCTGGCTACAAGGCTTGTGGTGGTGATATAATTGCACCACTCTCTCTGACGAATAGGGCTGGAAAAGAATACCAGATTTGCGCAATAATGTCGCAGTTCGCAATCGACGAGCACCACAGGCGCAAACAACGAAGAACTTTCTTCAAGCCTCAAACTCCTCCTCCGCTGAAGTTTGTGAAGGTATTGAAAGCAATGTCTCACCATTGTGATTTCATCAGGTGTTATATAACCTTTCAGGCCAAGGATGTTGCTGATGGAGGCAAGACTAAGGTCTATTGAACCTTGGTGCGTTTGAGGAGACTCCCCTTTGACAATCGTTATTTATCCGTCTTGTCTATGAGGGAGTATAAGAAGGAGGAGGAAGAGAAAGGTAAAGGAATTACATTTAAAGGAGATTAATTTATTTAATTCTTCACAACTTTCTTTGTTTTTTCTGCGTTTAATCGGATTCACTGCGTTAATTGTTCTCGTGAGTCCACTACTAATGGAGGCTCTGTGTCATTGATTTTTGAGAACATAATAACAGTTAATGGTGTTTCTAAGACAAATTTTGCTCTAGCTTATCTTACCATAATTTTGGTTTACAAACAGGGGATCAAGTTATTCACATTTGCACTGCAATTGAACTGGAAACCCAGTTGAATGCTGCTTCAACAACATCTCGCCTGGCAATCCTGTACTTCTCTGAAACTGATTCCTGCCGTTACATGTCTCTTCTTTACACAAGCTTAGCTAGGAAGCACCCAAAAGTTGTTTTCTTGAAAGTTGACATTGATGAGGGCGGCCCTGAAGCTAGGGGCATGGCTGCTGGCTGGAATGTTAGTCGCTTTCCGACCTTTTTCTTTTTCAAGAGTGGCAAGGAGGTGGACAAGTTTGATGGAGTAAACGAACCTGCACTTAAAAGGAAGCTTGCACAGCACTCACGCAAGCAAGCTAGACGACGTCGTACGTGAGCTAAATTTTTATCAAAGTATTAATTAATTATAGTGTTAATTTCTTGATTAATGTGTTTGCCGTACGTGACTAATGCGTTTGGGGGTATTTTAACATTGAACTAATTGGTGGATGGTTGTTTCTATGCAGGCAAGCGGGTCGTATGAGAAGATTTTTCGGCAGTGACATATGGATATGGAGAGTTTAAGGAGATTGTTGGAAATATACGGCACCGTTTGGCAAAGAACTGTAGTTTAGGTTTTAAAATCTCAAAAAAAAAAAAGCATAAGATTTAATTTTGAGGAAAAAGAGTTCATGGATGATGTTTGGCTTAACTAGGAGGCAAAAACAGGCTGCTGGGTTGGAATTTTCTTTTAATTCTAGATTTATTTCAATGGTTAGTTTTTATCTTTTTGCTTACTTTGAAAGAACATTAATATTTGTTTTTATCGTCTAGAGAAGACATTGATATAATTGATAGTTTAGGGAGACATTGACCATATATAGAGTGATAGTTCATTCTCTATTAGACTATATTTTCAGTACCAGTTGTAAAAGAAAATTCTATATTTATTATTCGAAATAATAACTAAAACAAAATATTTTGAAATTTTTTTTTTTTGCATTCCGATGTCTATCTCATGTACATTTTCACTAAGTTGATATACTTTATTTACTATCATAGACATCAGAATGTAAACATTTCTCTTATAATTAAAACAATGTTATAAACGATATTTTTATCTTACAATTATCTTATAATGATTATGTGACAATTTTAAATAAACATTTGGAACCAACAATATTTTTAAGAAAAAACAAAAAAAAAGTAGTAGCATTACTACCCCAATCCCCCATATACATTGTCTCTTTACCCACCATCTCCGGCATTACCCTTATTCAACGTACCATTCCACATAAGATGCCACACGCCACTCCTACCCATGTTTATCTTCCAACTTTATCAATTCCTTGCAATCCCATCATATTCAACGATCCCTTCTTTCCCAATCTATTCCACGTCAACTTTCTCAAACGCCCAAATCATATTTTCGACCAAGACTCCGACTTTGTCTCATGGCCAACCCAGAAACAGCCACGGTGGAGAAGGAGGAGGAGGAGGAGAAGCACGCGTATTCCGTGTGGGCGCTCCCACCGGACGAAGTGGCAGCCAGGCTGAAGAAGCTGATGGACGGCCTACGATCCGATTTTGGTGGGCCCCAATTCGAGCCCCACTTCACGGTTGTGGGGGCCATCAGTTTGACGCCGGACGACGCGCTTCGCAGGTTCAGATCATCGTGCGAGGGCCTCAAGGCCTTCGCTGCCTCCGTGGATCGTATGGTCACGGGGACCTTCTCTTCTCAGTGTGTCTTTCTCCTTGTCCATCCAACGGCTGAGGTAATTTGTACCAAATTCTCATTTTCTTTTCTTTTTTGGGGGCTTAATTAAAGCAATAAATAACCCTTACATAAAATTTGACATTTTGTTTCAGGTAGTGGAAACTGGTGCCCATTGCAGGGGGCATTTTGGATACAAGACCAATACTCGTAAGTTATTAGTTTTACTACTCCCTTTGTACTCTCAAGTTTGTAGCATACTGTAAAAGTAGACAAATTATGGCATGACAAATTCAAATTTAATTAATAATGATGGAAACTTTAGAAATTGTGCTTGAAAAATCATACAACTCATTTAGTTTAAGAACTGATAAATCACTAATTATCTCTAAAATTTAAATTAATGAGAATAAATACATTGTAATTATTTAATTACTAGTTTAACTACATATCTAAAGAGAATTAGAGTCCGTTTGAGATTGCGATTTTAAAAAGTGCGATTTTTAAAATATTAAAATAGTGATTGTAAAAAGTGCAATTTGAAAATATGATTTTTGAAAATGCAGGTTAAGCGTTTAGCAAAATCGCAGTTTAGCCTTTAAAATTGCAGTTTAGCTTTTAAAATTCTGCGTTTTCAAAAAAGCATCTATTTACTTGAAATTTGAAAAAGCAGAAAATCTGCATTTTAAAATGGCAATTTTTTAAAAATGCAGTTTTCAAAGGATCAATTTTTTATAATTTAATTTAAAATTGCACTTATTATCTACGAAATTACAATTTCAAACATACCCTTAGTCTTGCTGCCCATTTTATGGTTAGATAGTTGATAGTTAAAAGATAGGAGAAAAACTACACTTGTCCTTTAAACTACCACTTGGTTTTTATAATGTTTCTCAAACTTTTAATTTTTGCAATTTATCCTATTAATCTACCATTTGATTCCCTTCAATTATACTCTAATAAAAAATCAATTTTTGCAATTTACACTTACTCAACTTTACAGAAACAGACACTGATCATCAGGGTCTTTTTATTTTCTTTTCTTTTTCTGGGGATATTAGGAAATGGTTTTTTGGTTGTGAGTATTCTAGCTCCCCCGTATTAACGAATACCCTGTACAATTTTTGCAGCTTACATGCCACATTTGAGCCTCCTATACGGGGATCTGACGTATGAAGAGAAGAAGAAAGCTGAAGAAAAAACTAAGATCCTTGATGAAACCATTAGCAGCCTGAGCTTCCAAGTTACTCGCCTTGCATTATACAAAACAGACCCTGAAGACAAAACTCTCAAATCCTGGGAGAAAATTGCTGAATGCAGCCTTAGCTCAAATTAGCTTCTTCTTCCTCTTCATCATCATGCTTTTGGTTTGTAATAAATAAAGATAATGGCATGGGGNTTTCGCATGTAGGGTCGGGTTTTACTCACCCCTAGTTTAGCCTTTAAAATTCTGCGCTTTTTAAAAAAGCATCTATTTACCTGCGATTTGAAAAAGCAGAAAATATGCATTTTGAAATGACAATTTTTTAAAAATGCAGTTCCCAAACGATCAATTTTTTGTAATTTAATTTAAAATCTCACTTATTATCTACAAAATTGCAATTCCGAACGCACTCCCCATTTTATGGTTAGATAGTTGATAGTTAAAAGATAGGAGAAAAACTACACTTGTCTTTTAAACTACCACTTGGTTTTTATAATGTTTCTCAAACTTTTAATTTTTGCAATTTATCCTATTAATCTACCATTCAATTCCCTTCAATTATACTCTAATAAAAAAATCAATTTTTGCAATTTACACTTACTCAACTTTACGGAAACAGACATTGATCATCATGGTCTTTTTATTTTCTTTTCTTTTTCTGGGGATATTAGGAAATGGTTTTTTGGTTGTGAGTATTCTAGCTCCCCGTATTAACGAATACCCTGTACAATTTTTGCAGCTTACATGCCACATTTGAGCCTCCTATACGGGGATCTGACATATGAAGAGAAGAAGAAAGCTGAAGAAAAAGCTAATATCCTTGATGAAAGCATTAGCAGCCTGAGCTTCCAAGTTACTCGCCTTGCATTATACAAAACAGACCCTGAAGACAAAACTCTGAAATCCTGGGAGAAAATTGCTGAATGCAGCCTTAGCTCAAATTAGCTTCTTCTTCCTCTTCATCATCATGCTTTTGGTTTTTAATAAATAAAGATAATGGCATGGGGTTCCTCTGCTTCTTCTTCTTCACCCTTTTAGTTTGTAAACTCATGATATAAGAAGAGGTTATCTGAAGTTTGAAATCTGTCTCTTTTATGCATCTTCATCTAAAAATGACAATTTCACTTGTCACCCCATTTCCTTAGAGATGAAGTTGTTGAGAGCTGATTTTTTACTCTTAGTCCACATCAGTCCATTTTTAGGTCTAAACAAAGTGCAAGCTTACAAAGACAATAATGCAGCTAGCCCAACTCAGCCCAAAGAAGAGCAAGTCATCTTTTTTCTTGAAGAGGTCAAAGCTGCATCATGTGTAGCATGGCAGCATGTACGGGTTCACCTGGGTTGTACCAAAAAATAAATTTATTGCAATAACCCTCTTCGTGCTAAGTTCAATAACGGAAAAAGCTTTATTTGTAACCCTCCTCATATATACGCTAATTCCTGATATCAAGTAGCTTAAGATTTCAATACCCAAAAAAAAAAAAAAAGTAGCATAAGATTTAATTTTAGTAAAACGAGGTCATGGATGATGTTTGGCTTAACTGGGAGGCAAAAACAGGCTGCTGGGTTGAAATTTTCATTTAATTCTAGATTCAGAAAGAAGATGGATTTCAACGGGATATGCCTGAACTCAACTTTCCCACAATGTTCAATTGTTAAGGAGATAAATATATAGGAAGTCTTTTAGTGAAGAAGTTTTACTTATTGAATAAGTTTGAACTTATACGTAAGAGGGTATTAAAATATTAATCAAATGATTAATTTACTATTTTATAAATTAATTAAGGTCATTAGTTTTTTTTTTTTTGGTTGACTTTGGAAGAACATTAACATTGTTTTTATCATTTAGAGAAAACATTGATATAATTGATAGTTTAAGAGGACATTGACCCATATATAGAGTGATAGTTTGAAAAATGTATGTATACTTCTCCCTAAATATATAACACTAACCATTCTCTATTAGACTATATTTCCAGTTCTAGTTGTAAAAGAAAATTCTACATTTATTATTTGAAATAATCACCAAAATAAAATATTTTGAAATTTTTTTTGCATTCTTACATCCATTTTGTGTACACTTTCGCTAATTTGACATTGCTTTATTCATCATTATCAACGTCAGAATGTAAAGAAGCATTTCTCTTATAAGTAAAATAACGTTATAAACATATTTTTATCTTATAATTATCTTATAATGATTATGGACAGTTTAACTAATATTTGAATTCGACATTGTTTAAAAAAATAAAAATATAATAATTCGGCATTTCAAAATAGTTGTGAGAAAAAAGATTTTTTTTTTTTAAAAAAAAGGTAGTAATTTGTAGCATTTACTCCCCCAGTCCCCGATATACATTGTCTCTTTACCCACCATCTCCAGCATATAGACATGTTTGGTATAAGGAATGACTATTCAAGGGAATAGCCTTTATCAAGTATAAAATAAGTGTAATGCATTAGCCTTAAAATAGTCATTCCGATGATTATGAATGAATAGTTATTCTTTTAATTGAGGGAATAACAATTCTTTTCAACTTAAGAGGAATGATTATTCCCTCAATTGAAGGAATAGTCATTCCATCATGCCTATTGAAATGATTATTTCAAAGCTAATTTACTCTACTCATTTCATTTTTAATATAGGCTATTCCATAGAATAGCCATTCCACGTACCAAAAATAACCTTATTCCACGTGCCACTCCTACCAATGTTCTCTTCCAACTTTATCAATTCCTTGCAATCCAATCATATTCAACGCTCCCTTCTTTCCCAATCTATTCCACGTCAACTTTCTCAAACGCCCAAATCATATTTTCCACCAAGACTCCGACTTTGTCTCATGGCCAACCCAGAAACAGCCACGGTGGAGAAGGAGGAGGAGGAGAAGCACGCGTATTCCGTGTGGGCGCTCCCACCGGACGACGTGGCTGCCAGGCTGAAGAAGCTGATGGACGGCCTACGATCCGATTTCGGTGGGCCCCAATTCGAGCCTCACATCACGGTTGTGGGGGCCATCAGTTTGACGCCGGACGACGCGCTTCGCAGGTTCAGATCATCGTGCGAGGGCCTCAAGGCTTACGCTGCCTCCGTGGATCGTGTGGCCACGGGGACCTTCTTTTATCAGTGTGTCTTTCTCCTTGTCCATCCAACGGCTGAGGTAATTTGTACCAGATCTTCTTTTTCTTTTCCTTTTTGGGGGCTTAATTAAAGCAATAAATAACCCTTACATAAAAATTTGACCTTTTAATTGTTGCAGGTATTGGAAACTGGTGCCCATTGCAGTGGGCATTTTGGATACAAGACCAATACTCGTAAGTTGTTTGTTTTACTACTCCCTTTGTACTCTCAAGTTTGTAGCATACTGTAAAAGTAGACAAATTATGGCATGACAAATTCAAATTTAATTAATAATGATGGAAACTTTAGAAATTGTGCTTGAAAAATCATACAACTCATAGTTTAAGAACTGATAAATCCCTAATTATCTCTAAAATTTAAATTAATGAGAATAAATACATTTTAATTATTTAATTACTAGTTTAACTACATATCTAAAGAGAATTAGTCTTGCTCCCCATTTTATGGTTAGATAGTTGATAGTTAAAAATAGGAGAAACTACACTTGTCTTTTAAACTACCACTTGGTTTTTATAATGTTTCTCAAACTATTAATTTACCATTCAATTCCCTTCAATTATACTCTAATAAAAAGTCAAGTTTTGCAATTTACACTTCTTCAACTTTGCAGAAACAGAAACTGATCATCAGGGTCTTTCTATTTTCTTTTCTTTTTCTGGGGATATTAGGAATTGGTTTTTTGGTTGTGAGTACTCTAGCTCCCTGTATTATAACGAATACCCTGTACAATTTTTGCAGCTTACATGCCACATTTGAGCGTCCTTTATGGGGATCTGACAGATGAAGAGAAGAAGAAAGCTGAAGAAAAAGCTAATATCCTTGATGAAAGCATTAGCAGCCTGAGTTTCCAAGTTACTCGCCTTGCATTATACAAAACAGACACTGAAGACAACACTCTGAAATCCTGGGAGAAAATTGCTGAATGCAGCCTTAGCTCAAATTAGCTTCTTCTTCCTCTTCACATCATGCTTTTGGTTTGTAATAAAGTAAAGATCATGGCATGGGGTTCCTCTGCTTCTTCTTCTTCTTCATCCTTTTAGTTTGTAAACTCATGATATAAGAAGAGGTTATCTGAAGTTTGAAATCTGTCTCTTTTATGTATCTTCATCAAAAAATGACAATTTCACTTGTCACCCCATTTCCTTAGAGAATGAAGTTGTTGAGAGCTGAGTTTTTACTCTTAGTCCACATCAGTCCATTTTAAGGTCTAAACAAAGTGCAAGCTTACAGAGACAATACTGCAGCTAGCCCAATTCAGCCCAAAGAAGAGCAAGTCATCTTTTTTCTTGAAGAGGTCAAAAGCTGCACTATGTGTAGCATGGCAGCATGTACGGGTTCACCTGGGTTGTACCAGAAAAGAAATTTATTGCAATAATCCATCTTCTCATGGCTTATTTCAACTTTTGACTGGTTTTTTCTTCAACCATGAACCAAGCCCATGGAAAAGAAAGCAAATTGTGGTTTGAATTCATATGAGCTTTCTTATTTTGTGGGATCTTGGGCTCTAGTCTTTTTTTAGGCCTAGCTACAATGCCCTGATAGCCACCAACCACCTCTAATTGGTGAGCTTTCTAAGTTTTGACTCCCTCTAACAAACCCGAATCCAAAGGAGCATAATTGTTTTTTTTTTATTATTTTTTTATTGTCTACTTGACAGAGAAGTTGATAAAGGCCTCACATTTAGGTAAAGCCCAAATTTAGGTTAAATAAAACACGGGGAAATCTTGATGACCTGATTTTCCGTTAAATAACTTGATTAGAAACGTGGATATTTTAGGCACAGAAGTAGAATATGGACCAAAAGGAGATGGTGAAATTTTCTTAATTTTATCCATGCCACGTTGTCAAAGAAGTTTCCTCTTGGAAAGGTCACACCTGAAACTGCTGTCTAATTTAAAAGAAAAAAATAAAAATAAAATAAAATAAAAAAATAAAAAAAAACGAAATGAAATGTCAACACACTAGATGATGAGAACGAGACCTTTTGTTTTCTTTTATTTTACCCATTTATTTTATTCGTCTCTTCCACTTGAAGCAGTTGTAGGGTTGTGGCCAAGTTTTCATTTAAAGCTTATCCTTTTATATGGTGATATTTATGACTTTATCAACCATCACGTGGTGAAAATGACATCTACTGCGTTTAATGGTCAAAACTCAAGAAGGAGATATGCTTTTGTTTTGTTCTAACTTCTATGGATAATTATGGATTGTTGTACATTGCAAACTCGGATAAGGATTTGTAATTATTTATTGTTTAAACCGTATATTCGTAAGAATTCATATGCACCGAATTTATCTGTTTGCATAAGTGACACGATAATTTAAAATTTATTTGAACAGATGAATTTACATAAATTCTTTCGATAAGTTTGAATAGATAGTCAAAACAACTCAAAATTTATTTGAATACCGCTGACCCAATCCTAGCGAACGTCAAAATCTCGTCCAAAACTCATATTTTTGCCATTATTATAACAATGCCATTGTCATCAACTTGAAAGTGGCTATTGAAGTAGTTAATTAATGAAATATTCTTTTTCCATTTGACAACCTCCCAACGACCCCCTTATTATGGTTAATTTGAACAAGAATTTTGACTTAGCCAAAACAAATCAAGAATTTGCAAGGTATCTTAATTAATGAAAGATTCTTTTTTCACTTCATCAACTACTCCCAACCAATTAACGCCCTCCCTTAATATGGTTAATTTGAACAATAATGTTGACTTAGCCAAAACAAATCTAGAATTTGCAAGCCACCTGCAATTGCTAAAGTCAGACAATATTTTTGTAACTTCATACCGGTTATGAAGCAAAATGGAATATTCCTTTTGTTTGTTTTCTTTATTGTTTTTGCAATAGAAAAAATTGTCAAATGCCACAATTTATTATTTGAAAATTTTATCATTCAAATTAGGTTAGAAATTTTTTTTTTAATTTAGTCTATTTAATTAACATATATTTTTATGAAAATCATATGATATGTTAATCATATTAAAAATGAATAATGTTATATATCATACTTTATATCACTGAATTGATATGGAAATGTCCATTAATCTTTGTTAAGAAAAAAAAAAATCAACGGTTAATAGGCATTGTTATATCAGCTTAGTGGGATGTAAGTATAATATATAATATTTCCTATTAAAAATAAAGTAATGCTATATAATACATCTCCAATTCTACCGAACTGATGTAACAGTGCTTATCTGCCCTTTGATAACTGATGGATATTGCCACATCAGCCAAATGAATATTTCACATACTCTAAAAAAAGATGTG